>JADGKA010000231.1:0-29102 GCA_027604605.1 Borealophlyctis nickersoniae | reverse complement strand
GTTGTTGGTTTGGGAGGGGGGAAGGTCGCCCGATGCGGTGGCTTTTTCGGTTGGTGATTCTTCGTACTGAAAAATGCAAAGAATCGGGAATGTGTCAGGATACCGCAGACAAAACACACATAAGTTGTGAGAGGAACAACATCAATTCCGTAATACATACCAAATGCGCATGCGTCTTCAACTGAAACAACAAGTAACACCCATACGTAATCGCAAGGATCACCGCCGTAACACGACTAACATTCAACACCCTATCATCCGTATTACTCCCATCCGCTTTCAACACATCATTAATTTGACTGGCGAACGCCGCAGGTAAGACGTATGCCAGTAGTGTTAAGATCAAGAGTGAAGCGGTGAGGTTGACCGCGTGTTTGTTGAAATATTGGTGTGGGTATCTTAGACCTCCGCAGAGGAAGCAGAATCCCAGAACGAAGAGGAGGTTGGATAGGATGGAGCCGAGGAGGGAGGTTTGGACTACTAGGATGAGGTGTTCTTTAAGAGCTATGATTGCTACAATCTGACAAGTGATATAAAGCGCGGGATGTCAGTTGATGTCTGGACGAGTGGTGAAACCAGGTCCGCTGTCCGTGGGGAAGGCGTGTAAACAAGGTCCGATTTGCTTCGCAAACCATTCGGCTTTGCTGCGCAAATCCCGGCCAACTTGGGGTTAGACTCGAGGCTCGCATTCGCTCGCCCTCGAGTCTAACCCCAAGTTGGCGGGGCGCTCGCCTGCGGCTCGCGCGGAAAACTCGCTTCGCTCGCTTTTAACTCACCAACTCGATAGCATTCCCAAAACTCGCATTCATGAGCGCACCCAATGTCTGTCCCAAGCGCATACTTAGTTGATCTGTAGTAAAATCGAGCATTTTTGCGAGCGGGATGATGGCGAAAAAGTTGAGGACAAAAATTGGGACATCGCCCCAGTTGAGAAAGTGGGCAATTATGCCGAGCGGGACGAAGATGACGAGCGGGATGTTGAACCATAGGTGGGTGAAGGCTATGGCTATTGGTTGGGGAAAGCGGGATGATTCGTGGTAAGTAATTGTCAGGGCATGTAAACAAGGTCCAAATCAACATGCTTTTGCTGAAGCAAAGGCGGTATGCTTCGTATGTATTTTGGAGGAGTGAATTAGAAGCAAGGGGGGTTGGCACCCCCGTTGACCCCCCCCATTCGGATTTGCGAAGCAAATCCGGCCAACTTGGGGTTAGAGCAAGTCTAACCCCAAGTTGGCCAATCCCACCAGAGCACATCGCTTCGCTCGTGCATGTCGATGGTGGAAGTAAATATTCTTTGATGGAACAACTCGTATTCTGCTTTTCAGAACCTGGAACGTTCCATGGAACCCTGGCATCGAACCTTCCACCAACGCGTCCGCGTACATATGAAACCCACCTTTCAACGAGCTCATGACGGTCACATGCGGTGTCTGATCGTGGCCGATACTACTCGTAAACGACTTTGCAAAAACACCTCGTCCAACCCTCCGCAGTCTGCTATTGGAAGCTGGTTCTGCGACGTCTGCATTTGTTGTTGGCAGAACGGACGTACTGCCTGAGTTTCGTTGGGTGAGAGTGGTAAGTGAGGTTTGACTTTGTTGTTGCATTTCGTCTTGTATCTAAGTAGGAGGAGGTTTGTCTGGTTGGTTTTGCGAGGGGATTCTCTTTTTGTTTAACGTTTTTGTTCCTCTTCGAAATTGCGAAATTCCGTCGTTTTCCTGGAAAGAGGGTGGAACAACAGCAACCTCAAACTCATCCATCCATCCTCATAGCCTCATAGCCTCTTTGAGTTTAGGGGTGGGGTGGCCGCCCTGGTGGGAACAGGTGGAAGCCATATCGGGTCGGGAAGCATATCATCGGAACGTGGCTTGCCGCTGTGTTCCTGTGGCTGTGACGCAACACGCTGCATTGAACATTCTCAGGAGAACGCGTCCCACTTTCCAAACGTCGAACAATCAGAAATACGGAAGATTGGGGCCGTGAAATGGGAATATGGGCCTGCTGTGATGCGCCCAACAAGTGCAACAGCCTGATATGCCCATTGATCGTCAAAGTACCTGGTTACCCTTTTGTTTCTGATGCCGGCCGTTGCGCTCCCTTCCATCTCCATCTCAAAAGGAAGGAGACCCCAGAGGTGACGTACACGAGCAGACGGACTTTGAATCGGTCGCTCCCCCCGCGTTCCCTGATTGAATTGTTGTAAATGCCGCGGTGTGTTCAGATGCATAAGGCCAGAAGCCCACGTCTGACGCGTCTGGTGCTGGTTCATGATTGTGGTGTGAGAGCATCGCGTTCGCACATTTGGCTGTAATGGGCTCCTCTGCCACTATGGCCACTTACAGACTTACCCTTTATGATGTTCCCCGCAGCCTTTTTGCATCACCAGTTGCAAACAGATGCAGAATGTTAAACGAACCAAATACCGCATGATGACAAGTATGCATATACGTGCTATGTTTTGCTGGAGCAAAAAATTTGGTAGACTCTATCAGCATCATCCCGCCAATGTCTACCATACGAAGACGCACATTGACTCTTTTATGGTCCGGATATGGTCCAACTCATCAATATCAAACCGTCATTTCAGATTGCTTCAGCAGACCGCTCGTACAAAACATTCTCATGTCGATACTTTGCTAAATGATTTAGTAAGGTCATCACACACTCATGACATACACCCGTAGAAACTGTACAAGGCAGCTCATTTAGTCTATGACACACATTGAAAGTTGCGGCACTAGGGAACCAAGAGAACTGCCGCTGAGTAATTGCCGTTATAGCCTTCAAAACGATGATAGCGGTGTGTGGATGTTCGATGGCCACAAGCTGTGTGGTCATTCAAATGTCGACAACCACTCCACATTCTCTTCCTACTTAACTTTTTCGCAGCACCGATTGCCATAGATGCAAAACATCAAAACCGGATTGACTCCTGTGCCAACGACGTGAGGAGGAGGCACAAAGATTGCGGTGTCGGCTCCGACGCGGGATTCCTGAACGACGTGCGATTCACTATCATGGGTAAGGGTGACGCAAAAAAGCTGGCGAATATGACCAAACCGATGGTTCCTGGGCCTACGCCGTTGCCATCTCAATCCAATCATTGGTTGTGGAAAAGCCAAATCAAAACTGCAACACAGCAGGATAAGTGGTCTCCCCCGTTGCAGAAATAGATTATGGTCTGCTGCAGGGTTATCCCGGTGCGCCGCAAACTGCGCGCGCTTGCACATTAGCGAATATGTGAGAAGATAGCGAATTCTACCGACATCCAAAAGAGTCGCAATCCCCAATTTGGATAGCCATTGCGGAACAATGACTTCCTGAGGTATCATAATCGACTTCCATCAAACCCTTTTTTGCGCGGTACGTGCGGATGACTTCCATACATAGCCCTCCTAACCCCACACTTCAGGTGTGATTATCTCCGTTTATATTTTTTGCTGATTTGGGCAAACGAAAGCAAACATTCCAATGCCGCAGACAATGGAAAACGAGGAATTAGCGCATGTGGCTCATATGCAAATATGACACAGGAAAAAAACGAAAATTCCAACTGGAGGGATTTGATATGGACCACCTGACACTTTTTGGTTCAAGATGGTCTGCGGCAGCTAAGCTACATTATCCAGTCGTCCTATCCCTCAAACGTGGTGTAGATAATATCATGGTGTACCTGGGAAAAAACAAGGACTCTTGATGACAACATAGTTGCCTGGCACTGGGATTCGCAACGCAATTACAAGTGCGTTCCCGCACTTTCTGGGACTTTTTTTATTATTTGCTCTGTGATGGCATATATGCAAAGAGAAGACAAAAGGAGACGCCGATACATCATGACTACGACCACCTTCCTTGTCTTATATCCCGCAAACGGGTGTTTGGGGACCTTGCAAAAAAAAATTACCAACATTCAATATCTCACAGTGGCCCTCGGACCAATCCACGAAGGGCAATCCACCCTGGAGCATATGTGAATCCCATCATCACGTCGCTGACACTCAGTGTGTGCGTAAGGCCAAAATTCAATATCAATATAATCCCATCCCGACGGTCGGGTACAAACGGCTAGGAAAAAAAGAAAGGTGTCGAACGGTCCCTAAGTGGCGAGAAGCCGAGCATGGCCTCGAACGCCCACACATCACTTTCAAGCATACCAGTTCACCTCACTCAGAGTTTGGGGGTCAAACGTACACCTAGTCGCTTTTAATATATCTACATTAGTTGCACATCAGCCGCATTTGCTACTTGGAAGACCTTCTCACATAGAATACATCTCGCCTGTCCAGTTTGACGGCCTACGTTATGAAATTATGATCGCATGTTCAATCGCGACGAAGGGTATCCAGTTCACGTCCTTGAAGAAATTATTCTTTTAGGGCAGCGGTTTTTGCTTCTGGGTTACAATCAGGCGGATAGGGCGAAAGGCGGTGGTTGAAGTCTGGAAAAAAAAGGAGTGATAATCGCCTGACCAGGAGACTAGAGACCCCGCCCCAAATCATGAAAGGGTCGAGGAGGATACTGAGCAGCGAAAATGAATACCGTCGCGAGGTTTATGAAAATTCAGAACAGTAGTCCGAGATATTATGGGGAGTGGAGTGGGGAACCATCCACTTTTCCCGGCCAGGCAAAAAGGTCGGTCAGAAGCCTGGGCCCACTTATTGCTAACCTTTCCCTTGGCAAAACGGAATGCGATCTGCTAGTGAATATGCGTAGCTTGCATTTGTTTAGCTTGAAAACATATTCTGCTGCTTTAGACCTAGGCGTGATGTCAAAGCTTGAGCAACGGTGGTCCTTTTTTTGATGAGGAGTTCGAATCGGGACGAAGGGTATCCAAAAAGCGCAGCAAACCTGCCCTAAATGCAATCCCTACATAGTGCACTGGGAATGCTTCTTGAGAAAGTGGTAGAGGATTTTGAATATCAAAAAATTATCCCACATCGGATCTGTATGGTTTGAACGCAGAACTAAAGTCTAACGTCAATCCAACAAAGTTGGTCCAAAGTGATCATAAAAACCGAGTTAGACATGACCGCATGACGGTCAAGTCGAACCGTTCACACCGGCCGCCTGCAGTTCCTCGTCCACTTACTGAAACAGTAACCTCGACAAAATGAAATGCGACCTGCTCTCAATTGACGACAGCGTATTCTCCATTTTCTCGCTTTGTTTTTTTCGTTTGTGAAACTTGGAAAAGGCCGGTGAAATGTGTGGCCGAAACCAACTACTCAAAATGACAACATATGTCCACATCTGAACAAAAAAAGATAGGGAGCTGGCGTCGCGAGGGAACGGAAGGGCGGTACGAGCGCTTCTCATCCCAAATACTTCCCATGTAGTTCCCTGGGATAAATAATCAGGCGTAACGGGAAAGGGAAGGATCCAGTCCAACACCATCGGCCCTTCGACTACTTGTGCTCCAGAACCGTTCAAATGGGTGGAAGAAAATTGGCTTGACCTTCCGCACACGTCAAAAAAGTATTTACAATCGTGACCAAACCACCGGACTGGGGAGGATGTCGATCCGCACCAAAACCCAACGGAGACAGGTATATTGTGGTGGGTTATTCCCCGAAAATGCAGATCATTCACGTAAGCAACACAAATGTGATATTGTCGCAGGAAATGGTATTAAACCAGCGCTCATCGCTCCGCACCTTCTCCACCAAATGCGCCAATCTCCGTCGTGCACCCACGACTCCACAACAACCACCATCCAACCAACACCCAAACGCCGCCACTTTTTACACCTCCTTAAAAAACCTCCTCTCCCTCTCCCTCTTCCTCGCCTCCCTCGCCCTGACCTCTCTCACAACACCTCCAACACCCGCACCAAAACACCGCCTGGAGCAAAATGTATGTTTAAAGGGTATGTTGCCAAACAGGCAGTACTGTTCCCACACGATTGCGTGCGGCGAATCAGAGGGTGATGCTGTCATGATGAGGTCGCAGTGGGAGCAGGTGGTTTTTGTGAGACTGGCGTGGTGGAGATGGAGGTGGAGAAGAGGGGGAAGATTAGGTGTTGTGAGCACTGATTCGCCCGTACGACTGTTTCCGCCGGGCCGTGCCTGTTGCTCTCCCTCCCATCGATGGGTGAGTTGTGCGAGAATGGCCGGGCAGTTGATGCCTGCTGTGCAAGAAGGGTAAACTAGCGGTGTTCCCGCGTTGCCGTTCATAATGCGGCGGAAACATAATTCTCGCAAAGACGGGGGTGAAGGTACATTGGCAATGGAGGCAACGACGCCATCCATTGCGATTGACTCTTGCGAGTTGGAATCAGGCAAGGGTGATGAAGACGACGATACCCATGGGGATGAAGACGACACCCATGGATTTCCGTTAGCTCTTAATCTCTGAATGTTGTGTTTTCGCATCTGTTCCGGCAGCCAGCGAAGGAGGTTACCTTCGACGTACAATTCTTTCAATTTGGGTAAGGAATCCATCATCATTGGCGGGATTTCGTCGATTCGATTATGAGACAGGTTGAGGGAGGTGAGTGAGAGTAGGTCAAGGATGGGAAGCGGGAAATGGCGTAATCTTGTCCCGCTGAGATTTAATGATACGAGAGTGCTTGGAAGGTGAGGAGCGGCGAGAGAACCGCCGTGTGACTCGAGGCGATGTATGAGAAAGGAACAGATTCTGGTGTCGTCTACATCGTGGAGAGGCCAATTTGCAAGGGACAAACGAGATGGATCTGATATTTGGCGGAAGCCCAGTGTTGTTCTCTTCTTGTTGGGCGTCTCGGCGCCAGGCGAGCGGTGGCATGTAGGTGCATGTTTGGTAGGAGAGTTTTGAGCGGGTTTGGTTGTGTGTTGGTGTGTGTTTTCGTTCCGCAACTGTTCTAAAGGAGAGCGAGGGCGGGAGCGCGGAGCGTTCTTGTTGTTCTGGTTGTTGTTTTTCCTCCTCATCGTCCTCCCACCGGTCGCCGTCCAAGTTTTTGATCGTTCTCCGGACGCCAGGCGAGTTTCCATTGGACAAGATGCAGACGTTGGTTCTCTTGTGTCGGGCACGTAATATTGTATGTATTGTATTGTATTTGGCCGTGTATGCACTGCAAATAGTGAAGGGAGTGTGGATGGGAAAGACGGAGCAAGAAATGAAGACAACCTGCCGAGAAGACCGTCGGCTGTGCCACCGAAGACACCTTGCATTCCCCTTGACGGATACCTCTTGCTTGAATTTAAAACTGCGCGACGCTGTCAATGCGGAATACTTTGAAGACACCCCCGTTCTGGCAGGATGGAGTTGCTAATCCGGTAAGGGGGTTACAAACGTCCCTCGCTTGCATCCGCATGAAAGGGTACGGCTGTCCCACTGGATTCAGGACGAATTTAACGTTTGCGCAGTTGAACGGTTGACAACACAGGAATCAATTTCCTGGGTCAACTTCTGGAAGGCAATGAACCCTTTTTTTCGCTCGGTGTTTAAAATTTGGAAAATTTATCCTCGATGGGATTGACGAAGAACGGAAAAAAGAAAAGAAAGATGTAGGTTTTTTGTTCCCGCCCCAACAGTTGAAAAACACACAAATGCATTGGAAACATGGCATGGATTGGAGGCCCACAATAGCTCAATTGACCGCGGAACTTCCCCTTTGTTCTGGTCGCCTCCAGCAAGATCGACTCCACCACTACCATTATGCGCCACGGCAACACTGGTACAAAAAGACACTCAATTTCAACCTTACACAGCATCCGACATCAAAAACGCAGTACAGTTTTGGACTAGAAGACTTTTGCGCGTGATTTCCGCCTTCCAAAGGTTCGACGCCCTTGGGCCTTTGTTTTCTTATCCGGCTACAGCTCGCTAATGCAGCTAATTCTGCCGGACGCAGGAGAAAAATACAAAAAAAGTGTTGATCCTTGCACTACCCGAGGTACTAGCACCCGCCCGGTGCCAAGGATGCATAAATGCGTTTTGCATCATCTTTTTGCGTTCACTTGAGCCCACACGTTCCAAGGATTCCCAGGCATTACGATTCATTGTCTCTGAAACTGGGCGTCTGAGTGGTAGTGGTGTCGAGAGAAAGCTCTCCCGGGACGGCTGTACCCCATTACGCCTGAAGACTGAATTCACGGTCTTTTGCTAACACGTTTCGTTTGGATCCGGAATGGAAAGATAATACATTGCTAACACGTTTCGTTTGGATCCGGAATTGAAAGACAATACACGGTGCCTTGTACACATTGATCTTCACCCCCCTAAAGGCCCACACACTCAATTGACACGGAAAACCCATTTTTTCACTCATGCACCTGTGATTTGCAGCATTGTAATGATACACATGGAGCGCTAACGTAGAATGGGGACGATGCCATAGTTTCCACAAGACACTCTCTGTTCTTGACAGGGAGTGCATCCAAGGAGCGGACTGACCGAAACTAAACGACCGCCACTACTACACCCAACTCAAACCAAAACGAGCTGTCGCACCGATCAGAGACCAGCACCGCTACCAGACGCGGACGCCTTCAACAGGCTGGCAAAAGTACGCGGTGGGCGTTGTGGTGCGTGCCTTTAGATGAAAGCAGATCCATAGGCAGCGGAAATTGCTCCATGAAAGTAGGCACGATTTGGAAAGAACTTGGGAAGAACCGTTCGGGCGTCGCCCGAATTTAAAAGAAAGTCGCAGTCAGTGGCGCGAGGCCGCGGTATCCAGCAGGCGCATATCGAGCGCCACCAATAATACGTTATTAACAGAATCTATTCTACAATAATCACCAACGTACTACCTACCACAAGTCCCAAAGGCTTAACACTTTTCCAAAGACAACTGTCCGATCCCGACCACCGCCAACTAACTTAGGTAATACGAACCCTCTGAGAGATCCAATCTAATTTACGGATAGCTCTGCACGCTACTCTGCCGGGACAATCCATTCCCACCGCCACGCATTTGTTGCTGCTGTTGGAAGTGTTGCTGTTGCTGTTGCTGCCCGATCTGGCCACCATTGAGGTTCAACATCATTCCCCTTCTGGGAGTCCCAGCTCCACCAGCAAACGACGCAAACCCGCCAGCAAGGTTGGGCGTCCGCGGACGTGCCAACGCATTCTGCGCAGACATCATGTTTGACAAGCGAGAGGCTCCCGAGATTCCTCCGGCGCGGATACTACTGATTGGGCTTGTTGTGCCTTGGAACAATGGTGCCCCTCCACCCTGATTGACACCCACATTGGCTGTGGCGAAAGGTCGTCGTGGTGTTTGTTGTTGCACCTGAGGAGGCTGCTGTATTTGCTGGAAAGGAGCACGGGCACCAACGGGTTGCGGGTTTTGCTGCCAGACGCGTCGGTAAGTCCAGAGCCACAAGGAAGTTTGACAAAGAATAGCTCGGATTACCTGTTGGTTTGAAAAGGGAGCTGGAAAAGCAGGTTGATTCGGCGCGACCGCTTGTCCCAAGACACCTGTGCTGCCTTGTTGTTGTGACAGCAGCGTTTTCCTCTTCAGCTTGTCATACATTAACTGATTGCGGACAGATAAGTTATAAAAGATGCGGGACAGTGGAAGCAACCAGCGTTACGGGACGGGGATGGTCCACCTGTAACTTTTGGAACTGTCTTCCTTTTTCCGCATACTGCTCGGCCAGCTCGTGATTTCGGCGTTTCTCAATCTCCTGCTCCTTGGTAAGCCCTGACAAAGATAATGGTTGGCGCCACCACAGCATCTGGTCAGGCCTCATTGGTTCCCAGCCAGGCAAACTCACCAGCCAGCTTTTCGCGTAAATCTGGGAGATTGCATCGTGCATTAGCATGAGGCAATAATGTCACTTCTGGGGCCACCAACTCACTTTGAATTTCTTGGTTTGCTTCCCGCACAATATTTTGAACCTGCCTTTCAAGCTGGGCATATTTTTCATCCAGATTTCGATATATCTACCGCCAAGGGAGCCGTGATTGGAACACCAGCACTTAAACGATAACACATCACCGATGCTCACCATTTCTTGGAAGCACGCTTCTTGTGTCTAACCAAACATGCACGAGTTATCAGAAAATCCAGCGAGTCCCTTAGTCCCCTAAACCCAATGCAACCCAAAATAGCGAAAGCAAGAAGTACCGTTTGGTATACCCAGAAAGAAAGTGCTCTGCCAGCGATCTCAATGATAATTTCTGGTCTTAAACCTGCCAAAACACTCTGTTTGTGGTTAAGCGAGAAATGTAAGGTATGAACTGCTGCCCGACCGAGAAGCCAAATTGCATACGGATTTGTAGTCCTCGCTGGGATTCAATTCCGTGAATACGATGTCGTCACTGTGCGAGGAAGACAGGAAAGATTGAATGCCATGGTGCAAGTTAGCGCAAATTGAGGTAGATGCGGCATACCCCTCCGTTAAGGAAGTTTCACAAGCTGGACTTTTGATTCCGGGTCAAAGATTAGGAAGGGGTTGACTATGAATAAATGTCAAGTGAGAAGTACCAGACAAGGGCGGTGTTAAACGCTTGAGTTGCGCATTCGACACAAAATATGTCTGAATAGAAGAGGTGGTCAAAACCCATAAAACAGGCTTCAAACTGCAGACGGATCGTTGGTGGTCGATATGAACCAATACTCACGACTACACGTCGTCACACAGGCTTTTGAGTTGTTATTGAGCCCTTTCCGACATTGAACGTTATTACAACGCAGTTCGATCTCCATTTCGCGAAAGCCGAGATCCCTAGCACAGCGTGGTGAGTCGAATGATCCAGTTTATGTACCACCGAGAAGGGAAGCCGGCAGCGTGCGGGAAGGTGATCGGGCGAGATGGAGGAAAGCCAAGGGAAAGTGGATAGCCAAAGAAGGTGCTTTAACCGTTTCGAGCAAAGTGGCAGCTTACGTGCGACTCAACTGCGCAATTGCAGGGGTGGGTCCCATTTCCAAAGCTTCACACGATCTGCTTCCGGATCTAAGTACCAATTCTATCCGCCTTGACGTTGTCGAGTTTGTTTTAATTTTACAACCTAACAAGAAAAGAGCATGAGTGCATGTCCGCATGTATCACCGGCCGGGTTGAGCCCCGCTACCCCCGCAACTGAAGTCCACAAGGAAGAGTGCACCCTCTGCTTTGACTCGCAGGTGTGGCAGCTTTACTGCATTTGCATTCTCTCCGACAACTTTATGGGCCTGAACTGACTGTGTTGCCGTACAGGACCTTCCGCAAGGCATTGACGTCTGTCTCAAATGCTTTAATGGAGGGTGTCTGGAGAACGACCGCAACCATTCCCAGCTCCACTACCAGAAGACGAAACACCCGATTGTCTTGAATATCAAACGTGTGCCGAAGCCAAAGAAGGTCGGGCTACCGGCTTTTCACTGAAGGTCCCTATCAATCTTTAACCTCTGTCCGTTTCACAGAAGGATGGGAGTCCGCCACCGCAGAAGATCACCAGACTTGCCATAGAGGAAGAACGAGAGGAGGACATGTTTGATTACATTACAAGCGTGAAATGCTATGCCTGCGGCAAAGAGATTGACCGCACGCAAGGAAATGTAAGTGTGGCCTTTTAATTCCATCTTTCTTGATTATATAGACACATGTTGACTGATACCCGGACAGTTACCGGGCGTGATCGACTCGGTTATGGTGGCATTATCCGCAAAACGGCAGTCGGAGGTGAAAGCCTGGCAAGAAGAAATCACTTCCTGTCAACATACGGAACATTTGGAACAGGGTCCGGCGCGCCCGCTGGAAGCTCAAAGTATGCGTCCAAATTGCACTTGATTACATTGGCGGGACGACTTGACTCACGATATCCCGTCAATCTGGTACTCTGTCCAGGTCTTGCTCACTGCAATAAGTGTGAGTTGAACAGCAATCTATGGCTTTGCTTGACGTGCGGCAACTTGGGCTGTGGGCGACAGCAATACGGAGGTTCAGGAGGAAACGGCCATGGCTTAAGTCACTATGAGGAAACAATGCATCCTGTGTCGGTGAAATTGGGAACTATCACTCCGGAAGGATCAGCAGGTATAAAGTGTTGGCCATTTATCAGTTTGACTACGATCTTCGACTAAACAGATTGCAGACGTATTCTGTTATATGTGTGGGGATGAGCGAGTGGCCCCGCCTTTGGCAAAGTATCTGGCCTATTTTGGGATCAATGTCGCTAGCCAACAAAAGACGGAGAAAAGTCTAACTGAACTGGTATGTGGTACGCGAGTTATTGTTCATTTGATGAGCTCTAACATGTTCGTGCTTGTTTGGATCAGCAAGTGGAACAAAATATGAAGTTTGACTTCAGTATGACTACGGAAGACGGGAAGCAATTGTCGCCGTTGTTTGGCGCTGGTTACACAGGATTGAAAAATCTTGGAAATAGGTGCGAATCAGCCATGTCGTGACAAGTCGGTGAAGAGACGGACTAAGTTTGCCTTATAGTTGTTACATGGCGTCTGTGGTTCAGTCCGTGTTCGCCCTAGATGAATTTCAGAACCGGTAAGACCGGTCGCGACCTTTGTCCTGCGGGGTAAATCTGATTTGGCTTTTCTGGCACTCAGTTATCAAAACGCTGCTGCGCAGCACGTATCTCAGTGCCGCGACAATCCGGCGACTTGCTTCCACTGTCAAATGGCGAAAATGGCCGATGGTCTTCTGAGCGGGAGGTATTCAGTACCGATTGAGAAGGGCCAGGACGAGGAAGTGCGAGGACAAGATGGGATTGCGCCGTCCATGTTCAAGGCGCTGATAGGAAAGGGTCACGCAGAGTTCTCCACCATGAGGCAGCAGGTATTGTCAAGATGGCCCTTAGTTGACGCGATCATCGTGGTCTCACGTTTTGTCTACATCCCCAGGACGCGCAAGAGTTTTTCCAACACTTAGTATCAATTATTGAGCAGAAGGAACGGGCTGGGGGGAATGACCCCACCGGAATCTTCAAGTACTCATTGGAACAGCGGCTACAATGCTTCGAGTGCGAACGGGTCCGGTACCGCACAGAATCCAGTAGCTCGCTGACGCTTCGCGTTCCTGCCAAAAAAGACTCGACGAAAGTTGCGGACGGTCAGAAACCTGAATACTTGCCCGTAGGGTTTGATGAATGTCTGGAAACAGTGCTGGGTGACGAAATGCGAGAGTTCCAGTGTCCCCATGATCAGAGCAAGACCACCGCCACTTTGTAAGTTCATGGGAAGCTGCTTACCATGGCGTCACGCTGCAGCACCTCATAGGCCGTGACCTTCCCTCTACTGTTACAGCACTACTCGATTCGCATCGTTTCCTGATGTCCTGGTAGTGACGTTAGGGAGATTTGTGCTCGGAGAGGGATGGGTGCAAGAAAAGCTCAGTACGTTGTCCGGTGGCTGCATGGAAGCGTAAGCTTTGTAACGGGAACTTCACTGGAACTGATTTTGCTTTTGGACGGACAGACGTCAAGATTGACGTGCCACAGGAGGTGGATTTAGAAAAGTTCAGGGGTCGAGGTCAGCAGGCCGACGAAGTTGCCTTGCCCGAAGATACCAATGGTTCGTCAAAAATGTGGTCTTAGTCATCGTTGCTTTTGTACAACTACATTCATATTTGCCGTGCAGCACCGTCAGCAACGCCGTCCGTGGACCAAATGGCGTTGGAACAGCTGATGTCGATGGGTTTCGGCGAAGTCAGGTGCACAAAGGCGCTCATTGCGACTGGCAACAATGGAGCAGATGTGGCCATGAATTGGTTGTTTGAACACATGGAAGATCCCGGTGCGTCACAAGAACGATGTCGACGCTATGGACGCTTCCTGACAATTTCCTCTAGACATTGATACGCCCATCCAGCAAGCATCTGCAGGTGGCGGTGGTGCGTCCGAGGCGGATGTAAGCCAATTGATGGACATGGGCTTCACGGCCGCCCAAGCTAAACGGGCGTTGAAAGAAACGGTGTGGTTTCAGTCAAAGCGCTATTGAAACTTTGATGAGACTAACTTGTTTACGTTTGTTCAGAGTAATAATATGGAACGTGCTGTTGATTGGTTATTCAGTCATTCCGATTCAATGGAGGAGGAATCCAGTGATGCCTCAAACGGCCCGTCAGGTTTGATATCATCTGTTGCTGTCGTACAGATCCTTTGCTGTTATGTCCTAGCCTCATGTTTTCGACTGTGACCGCAGCTCCCACAGGGTACACATCTGCACCAGGACGCTACCAGCTCGTATCCTTCATCTCGCACAAAGGCACATCAACACATGCAGGCCATTATGTCGTTCATATTTTGCGCGACGGCAAGTGGGTGTTGTACAATGACAACAAGGTGGTGGAAGTGCCCAACATTGAGCCAGCGATTGGGGAGGCATACATGTACTTGTACCGCAGGGTGTAAACTTAGTTGTAGTTACGGTCTGATCCAAATGCCCAAAGAAAACATGTAAATGCTGTTGACAATGGACAACCTGAGACGAATTCACTCGTGCAAAATTCTGGAACCAATGTGCCTTTCCGCAAACGAAACAAAAAATGGACGGCCAAACTCCGTTTCCCAAAAAATCCAATTATATTACAAATTAAAGGTGATGAAGTGACGTCCCATCATATTCCGTTGGTACTAGCGTTGCTGGCGCACCCATTCATGCCTCCGAGTCCATTATGTCCACTACCAACGCCAGCAAGCTTCAAGAACCGCGGGAAGTGGGTCAATTTTGCCTTCACGTAGTCAGGAAGATTCTTATCGATTTGGTATCTGTGACAGGCTCCGTTAGACTAACAACGCCAGTAAGAGATTCTGGTGCAGCGCAGAACATACCGTTCCGTCTCCTCCCCTTTCGCAGTCCATTCAAGCGATTGATCCCGTGCATCAACCGTCACACAGATTCCATCGGTAAACAGCATCACGAACCGTCCATCCGGTCCCTTTAAGCACCATCCAACCTCTGGTAAAAACTGGCAGTTCATGTCCGGCCATCCGGGGGACACAGACGTGGTCGATGCAGCCCCAGCACCCACTACCGACGGCGTGCAAGATCCAACCATCCCACCAACCCGCCCACTCCCGGCACCGCCACCGCCGCCCTCTACTCGATTTAAAAACGAGTCGGTAGCAGCAGACGACCGCGCTGGGGCTGGATCGCCTCGTTGAGTCGCCGACCGTACGGATGCAGAGGAAGAGACCGGTACTCCTTTGGATTTATCTTCAAACCGTTCTTGATCCCAGGTGCTCCGCTTCCCACCCGTCCCGCGAACCGATGCCGGTGCAGATGCTGCGCCTCCTGTACGCTGCCGCAGGAGCGCAGGTGTGGTATTGCCACTGGCGGATTTTGCTCGAGGTATCGGAGCTGAAGGTGGTCTGCCAGTTTCCACGTCGCCATAAGATGCGGAACCGCCGTCCCTGCGAGTTCCATCTCCACGTTCTTTTGTTCCCTCCGGCGCACGCTGTCCATAAACTCTCGTTCCGTTTGCGCTAGGACCGGATCGTGTATATGTCGACATGGATGACGGGTGAAACGATGTTGGTGGGCTGGCTGGCCTCCCCGCAGGAGACGATATCACCTGTGTCTGAGATGACTTCAATATAAGAGGATATCGCGTCGTAGTGTCCAGCTTCCCCGATCGTTCGATATCCATGCACTGGCGGAGACATTCTTGAACGTGTTTGAAAATTGGAGTGAGGGATGGAGGCAGCTGAATGCTTTCTGGGTGAGACATGTCGATTCGATGAACTTGCGGTTCGGTTCCTCCACTCGCAGGATAATGCGGCATTTTTATTTCCAACATTTGCCGGCCGACGGAATTGTGGACTTTGATGCCGTTGTAGAAAATCATCTCAAAATCGGCGAGAGGACCATTCTCCATCAGAAGACATTTGGCTTGGGGAGAGTAGAAGACGATCTGGAATACGTACAATTGAGGATCGGACAGAAAAAACGTACACCAGTAAAAAATTGCGCTCCTACCTTTGGGGTCTTAGATCGAACGAGATGAATAAATCGACTCGCATATCGAAACTTTTTAACATATGATTTCGGCAGCATATTTCGTGGACAAGTCCGCAGCGGCCTGACGGAAATATCAGTGGGATCGGTTGCACGATCGTAAAAATAGACCTACCAGGAGAGGCATCAGTAACGTTGTGTTTATTCTGAAGCAATTTGCAGGACCTACCTGGCTGCTGTCTCCGCTGATGGTAATCAAGTATTCCTCACCGACAAAGTCAAGAAAGAGCCGCCCATCTTGCAGAATAGCGACGGAACCATGCTTGGTTTTTTGTTTGAGTGGCTTTAATCGCGCGGTGCTGAATGGCGGTAATTCAGAGTGGTCAATCGCCTCCTCACCCCGCGTTTCGCTGTCTCTGGGATGCTCAGCTGTGAAGAGGCAAGGATGGTTCAGTGAATGTCTTGGTGTAACGGAGAGGTGCCAGACGGGTTCACCTTGCTTGCCTTTCGATTGCGTGCCCTCTCGGTCGTTACGTGCATCCCTGCTTCCCAGCTCCACATTGCCGAAATCTAACCGTTGACCACCATTTGCACGGCCTTCCCGCCTGGGGTGCGCAGAGAAGTGCCCACCATTGCCCCCGCCATCATTACCACGAACCCGCATCGTGCCACCGCCTGTTTTCGGTAACGTTGGTGAACGTGAGGGTGGGACATTTTCGTCTTCGTCATCCTCAAACAGTTGTCCGGAGCGAGGTCTGCCATTCCCCCTCCCGACGTTCGTGTTGGTATTATATAAATCAACGGGCTCGAACGGCGTCCTACGCTGGCTGCTGTTGAATACTGGAGAAAGAGGCCGGAGCGGTAACACCGGCAAGGAAGGATGAAAAAATGGATGGGATAAAACCTTTCCTAACGGCAGCCTCCTTTTCGGGTCCTGTCCCGCAATGGACAAAATTCAGCAATTTTGTCCCGAGGGCCCTTTGAAGCAATCGGGCGATTAAACCCGGGATCCTTCCTTACCTTTTGAAGCAGACGATGAATCAAATCCTTTGCCTCAGGGGAAAGACTCTCCGGCAACCGGTAATCCGCGCGGGACACCTTATCTAGGGTATTTTTCACTGCTTGGCTCTAAAAAGATATCAATGGCTTGTTGTCTCGCTACAGGAATAAAGTATTCCAGGTACCTCAAACGGCGGAGTACCCGTCATGATTGTGACCAGCATGCATCCAAGGGACCAAACATCCGACGCTAGGCCGTACGGTTGCCGCGAAACAATCTCACTGTTTTAAGCCGCAGTAAACAAGGTCAACATAATGCCTGGACAGAGCACCCATGAGTTTCCGCACGGAAATGCCCAAAAAAGGGACATCTCGGCACTTACGGAGATATGTAATTCGGAGTGCCGCACATTGTTTTCTGTTCACCATCCGGGTCGCTTAGCTTCACAGCGAGCCCGAAATCGGCAATTTTCTGTGAGGGGGTTTGGGTAGGGCAGTTAGCATTTAAGAACGCTCCCCCATAAACCCAGACTCAGCAACCTACAAGATCGAACTTGTCGGTCAAAAGCAGATTGGACAGCTTCAAGTCTCGATGTATGATTCCATTTGCGTGCAAGTACAGCATTCCCTCAATCAGTTGCGTCGCGGTTCCTCGCGCTTCCGGTTCTGAGAGCGGCGATTTCTGCTGTTGAATATACCGGTAGAGTTCTCCATTTTTGCACAGTTCCATAACAAGGTAAACATATGAGTCGTCTTCAAAATAATTGTACAGCTCGAGGATCGATTTGTGGCGAAGCTGCCAATGGATTTCCACTTCGTTTGCAACCCGTCGGGTCATGTTCGCCGCTTTCATAAGGCGTTTATCAATCTTTGGCCGGACATTATCAATAATCGGCAATCCCAGCGCGAATCAAACACTCTAAGCATTAGATATCTACCAATTTGATGGCCACTTCGCGACCATACGTGCCTTTCGATTTGCTCGTAGCTCGGTGGACGAACCCAAATCCGCCCCTCCCCAACAGTTCTCCCAGCTCATAGTCCTTGGGTGGGTCAAAACTGATAAATATTGAATGCACCAATTGGATTCACCGAGAGCAGTAGTAGGCCGCGTCTGAAACTACCTCGATCCTATCCGAAAACCTCTTTGGAGTCTTTCGTGGAGACGTGAAAGTGTAATCATTCACTGGCCCACTGTCGGCTTGCATCTCGCCATTGCCGCCATAACCGTCCCCGACCCGTCGTCTGGTCCCCGGAGGAGTCCTCAGCGAGCGAGTTGGGGCATTCATCACGTCGGCGGGCAACTGCCGGGTGAGCATTTCACGGGGCATGTGCCCCAAGACTGTGTTCTGTACTCAGGCGACCACTGGTTCTCGCGGATGGTGCTCGCTTGCTGGCTTCAAGACGCGCACGAAAGCTGTGAGGATGAACTGAACGCGTGCGTGGAGACGTGCTGCGTGTGTGCTGCGTGTGTGGGAGCGTTGAAGCGAGACGATCGGAGGACAGGGAGATTGTGCAGATTGTGTGCAGGTTGTGAGAGGGTGTTCGGACATGGTGCTTGTATGTGGCAGGCTTGGACCAATCAAAGCGCGAGCAGACTTTCGTTTACGGATACCGTCCCCAGCAAGCCGCCTTCCGCTCGCAAGACTCTCCTTCAAAAACAACTCCATTTCCCCCATTTTTGGTCCTGAATTTGCACCCGGAAGACTATTTACTAGATAACAGCAAGTTCACCGTCACGCACCTATAATACTCAACATTACCGCTCGCTACCTTGTGCTTGGTTGCGGTCAGGGTGCGTGTCATATAAGTGAACGCGAACCGCAGAGATCAACACCCCCATCCGTCACACATTAACACTCTTCGCCCTTCCAGGAGGACGCCCCGTACTTTGAGAGTAGAGATGTCAGACCGCGTCAATGGAGGGGGTTTGGACTTCGGGTTGGAATCCAGAGACGGGGCTGGAAATGTCTCCCAGGTAAAGACGGGCTCGCTCAGCCTTATGTAAAGACTTCCCGCCTTCCGCGTCACGAAAAGCACATAACACTCTCTGGAATACAGGGAGAAGGATTGCACGGTGAAGATGCATCGGTGGTAAGAGGGATGGAACAAGAGAATGTAACAATACGCGAAGGACACCCCGGAAGCGCAAGTCGAATCCCACATCCACCAACGCCGCGGCTAGAACAAAGTTTGGTTAGGAGTGAAACATCGCCGATGTCACAAGAGTTGGTAGGGATTGACTGATGCTATGTCCACTATCAATCGGGAAAAGTGCAAACGAAATTGCAGGGAGAAGACGACGACGGAGAGTATGAGTTTGATGAAGACGATGAATCCACCCATTCCCCTATGAGGACTGGCATTGACAATGATCGTGGATCTCCCATCCCACAAGGTCAGCGTTTGGGGTGCCAAAACATGCACCAAGCTGCACGCATTGACATTTGTGTATTCCTGTTTAGTGAAGCGGAAGCGCTCTCCTTCCAGAGATGCATCCCCGGCAAACCCGGTGAGGATAGGATCACCATGGTTATCCTGTATATCTTCAATGCTCACCCGCTGGGACAGGAAAGTCTGCCAGGCTCGCATAGAAAAGGAAAAGCACCGGCCGCAAAAAAGCGTCGTGGGCGACCACGACGCCGTGACTCCACCAGCGAATCCTCGAGTGACAGCGACGAAGAAGACGGCGACAACCACCGGCAGACTGATTCTGTTATTGGCGTTTCAAGAAGTGGGCGAAAAGTTGTTAGGCCTCGTGCGTTCGAACCAGACGCGACCCCGATAAGTACGCGTAATCTGCTGCTTCCTCGGCACCCAAACGGGTGTTTTTGCGCGATTGAGAGCTCATATGTGCTGCTATTGTAGAACGGGAACGGGAACGGGGTCGTGGGCGAGGCCGAGGAGGCGGTCGAGGCCGTGGCCGAGGAGGACACGCGATTACTCAATCCCCTGTTGCGTTCCTTCTTCCGGAGCCCCCGGAGGCAGGAATCTTCTGCAGCATTTGCGCCTCCGGTAATTCCCCCGTCCACAATCGCATCGTGCTCTGCGATGCCTGTGACACCCCATACCATCAAAAGTGCCACAACCCACAAGTGTCAGATGACACCGCAGAAGATCCATCCGCGCAATGGTTTTGCGCATCCTGCGAAGGAACTGATCGCGCCAAAGAGATTTCCATGCGAAATGGCTCTACAGTTTCAGCCAGTCAATCTCCCACGCCTCCGATTGTGGCAAGGGGACGGGGCAGGCCTCCGAAAGTACCCAAGTTGAATGTTGGCAGTCTGGCGCGTCCAGTGGCCTCCCCAGAGTCACCCGTGGAGGTGGATAGGTGTTTGGTGTGTACGCAGGTCATAGTTTCGACTTCTCCTTCTAATGCCACTACCGAATCGACGGACCACTTGCATGAACACCTGGATGAACAATCGACGCAAGTCGCGCACCCCGTAAATGCTGCATTATCAGTGGACGCCTTGGTTGATCGCGGGCTTGACACGTCGGCGCGAAGGGATAGAACGCAGGAATTCTATGGGTTGAACAATCTTTATCATGGAGGGCAAAGCATGGAAGAAGGACGTCGCCGTACCCCGGACAACGACAGTCGAAGCGGGGAAGGAAAGTTGTTGGGACCTCAGAGCCTGCAGGAGATGGTGGATGTACTTATCGGCAAAATGTGTGTGCCGTGCGGAAATCAATTCAGAAAGGTACTTCCGTATGCATTCTTCTCCTGCTTACGACTCCTGCTTACCACAAACACTAACTCACTGCTGACAGATGTACGCATACCTGTTGGGAGAGCCTCAACACGTCCTCGCAACGTTGGTTCTTCAGAGCGCTATCCGACATCATGAAATTGCAGACCTACTGCGCGATCGAGATACCCCGCTGCAAGTTCGAAATTTGTTGGCCTTTTCCTCTCGCCCAAAGCCGAAAGGTCCGGTTACCGTAGTTCAGCAGGGGCCACCTGCTTGGACAGTACCTTACGCTGAGCAGCCGAAACAGACTGGAGATGTCTCGCGGGAGTCGACACCTATGACCCCCGCCAGTGGAAAGGCATCCGAAGGCACACCAGCACTAGGAGGAGCATCGGCGCGGAAGATGAGTGTGTACGAGGATATGATTGTGTGGGCACTTGACAAGTTGCGAGATCCCCAAGGTAGGGAGGGATCATGCTGTGGCGCTCTCCTGTCGTGTCTACGAACATCTGACTCTCCTGTTTAAGGTTCGCAAAGGAAGGCTATTTTTGAGTGCATCCAGGACAACTTCCGTGACGTCCCCGAAAATTTTCGGACTACCGTAACCAACGCTTTGAAGAAAGGGACTGATGCGGGCCGGTTCAAGAAACTCTCCTTAGGGCGTTACGCTTTGAACATCGACTTGCCAAGCGATTATGCGAACCCACACAGGGGAGGAATCGCGCCTCCAAGTGCTGAGAAGCCAGCCAAGGAGACGAAGTCGCATGATGGTGTTCAAATGAATATCGGAGGCTACGGAAACAACGTACAAGAAGTGGAACGCGGAACGGATCGCAACGGGCAAGGCTGGCACGCGAGCAGTGTCGGTGCGCAGCTGCATGGCACCGGGGACGATCGTGCTGTGCCGTTGTATGGAGGAGATCGCGCTTCGCAATTTCATGGTGGGGCAGAGGATCGTTTTGCGCAATTCCCCTGCGCCGGAGGAAATGGTGCTCTGCAGGAACGTAGCCACATGGGGGGAAATCGTGTCAAGCAGCGGTACGGTGCCGGAGCAGATCGTGCCGGACATCTACAAGGCCCTGGAGGGGAAGGTACAGGGCAGCTGTATGACGTCCGTGCAAGAGAGGAGGGTGCTAGGCAGTTCCATGGCACAAGTGAAGCCCGTGTTGGGCAGACTGCCGGAGGAGGGGGAACCGGTCAGTTTTATGGCGGCCGTCCCGGAGGAGAGAGTGCAAGGCAGCCGCATGGAGCCTCACCAAATCCCATGTCTGGTCCAACGGAACATCGAAGCCCACGTCCCGAGGCAATGGTCCATACGTTCGCACATCAACAATCGTGGCACGCCTCCAACCAGGTGCCATATCCTTATCGATCACCGCATCCCCAACCTACCAGTGCTTTTGAGATGTCCAGGGTTGCCCCGCAGACTACAAGGGACAATCTCCGAGGAAAAACCGGCATCGGATTTCCACCTGCCACGGGACACCCGGGACCCTACACGACTCCACCACCGCATATGTACCCGCGCCAATACGGTATGCCTCCGCCGCAAAATAATGGCATGTATGCTCCCCACACGACGGGAGGAATATCTCTTCCTCCGATGACCATGCACCCCACGCCCCAGCATGGGGTTCCATCGCCGACCTTGCCGTTCCCGAGCGTTGGAGAAGGAAAGTACGGGGGTGAGATGCCGTTCACGGGCTGGCACGGACGTACCAGTGCGGGTGAGGGAGGTTACCGAAGTCTCCCCAACAGCAGGTATCATGGGATTGGGAGTGTCCACGATGGTGGTGCCAATCAGGATTCCACGACCAGTGAAAGCCAAGCTGCTGAAGGGTTGGGCATGTCTCAGGAGCGGCCAGCAGCGGGGATGTGAATACGGGGGGAATTTGGGCCCAAAGGCAATGCACACATGTAGTTCATAGCGAATAATTTTAAGCAAGGTAGCGAAGTGATATCATTTGGGTGTGTTACAATTGCAGAAAAAAATTAATTAATTATGCAAATGTTTGTGAAAATGATCGCGTTAAATTGGCCAATCGCCCGTCAGCGATGATCTAGGTCCGATCTCCAATGTTCAAAATATTTGCGCCAAGGCATCCAGCCGGCGGTCAAACTTTCCATTGTTCTCTTCCTTGTCACATAGCGTTGTTTTCGCGTTCCATCCTGACTACGCAAGTTAGTTCTCCGTTAGTTTCCACCGAAGCCTAATTTCAACTTTTTCATCGCCCAGAAGTTCGAAGTTTGACCCCAACTCGTGATGGCGCGCTCCGAGTCAGCATACAGCGGAAGCTCGGGGACCCGGTCAAGTCGGCGGCGAGGGGCGAAGAAGGGGTGGAGAAGTACGTTGATGAAGTACAAGTTTGCAACGTTTGATATGCTGGTTGCCATCCAAAAGGTGAGTCCGCTGTGTTTTGCCTTGGGTATCCAAAATGGTTCCTTATGTGAATACACTTTCACGGATCTCGTTACTCAAACGTACGCCAGGCGGACGGCCACCAAACCCCCCCCATAGTCATTTACACCATCTGGCTCTTTGAATTCTGCCAATACCTTGCCTTTTGCTTTCTTCACATCAACTGGGGACCTTACGGCAATACTTTCGGAAGTGCGATTGCATGGTCGCAGATTGACGATCGAGCGGCCGCCGTCGCTCCATATTCGGTGTTGCAGGTGTTGGAGCTTGCTGCCTTGGCGTTGGTATGGTGCAGCTATGTCCTTGTGCGCAAAGACGCGGATTGCGTTCTTTCCTTTGCAGTCCAATGGATTCTTCTACGGAGTGACAAAGCCCTTTTCCCATTTTTCTTGACGGATAGGTTTTCATTTTGGTGGTGTTGACGCTGTATGTTGTGCGGTCGTTTATTTCGAAAGACTTCAAAGCAGGGGTAGGATTGGCGAAGAAACCCTCATCATTGACGTTTCCGCATCTGACAAAGTCCTTTTCCCATCCAAGGTCACACCTCTGCGAGTCCTTCGAACACTTGCTGGCGCGCTGCAGACTCTGTTATACGTCCCAGTGCTTTCGGCCCTGATTGCCACGCTGCCGTGTCGGGACAATATGACGATCGAGTGCTGGGCGGGAGAGCATATGGGATATGGCATTGCGTCGCTCATAGGGGTGACGGTTTTCATCACCTTTGCCACGTGAGTTTGGTCGCATGGGAGCCATTTAGTGTTTTGATAGACGCTCACGGTGATCTGCAATCTCCGATCTGCTCCAGTGTGTTTTGTCTCGCTCATTTTGAACCCAACCCAATGTCTCCGGATATCCGCGCATCGCCCCTTCCTATGTCGGAGCTGCAGGAGCTTGCCAGCAAATCGGTGTTGATCATTTTATACAACCTTACCCACGCCGTCCCAGTTATACGCGCTGTTGTTGCGTTGATTGTGTTCCTTGTGATGATGGTGAGGCTAGGACGGAAATTCCCGCAGTCCAATTAACGCTCAAACTAAATGCTCATCGAATTCATAGGTTTGTCATTTCTTTTTCCTGCCCTTCTACAAAAAACGAGGCAACCTCGTTCGCAGCGTCTCTTTTTCTGTTCTCTTTGTCAGTGCCGCCGTGTCCGTGGGTGTCGCGGCCACAGATCAGACGAACTCGAACATAGCTTTCTACATCTGGATTGGTCTGGTTCCAGTGAGCGTCTTCTTCTCTTCCTGGCTCTTCTTTTACCGCTGGCAATGGGCCACCTCTCGGGAACGCCTCGTTGAGGCGATCAAAGCGGCCAGAACGGAAGATCCGGAGAACTTCCCAAAGACTTTGATGAAGAAACTACATGTCTTCAGCGTGAGCGGCGTAACGTTGATTCTGAGATTCGTTTGGGAGCAGCCAACGCCGGAAAATTTGGAAATTGTGGATACCGTGTACAAGGCCGGTGAGTTTGTTGGGCTTCTGAGAGTTATCTTCAGCATCTCTTTCCATCCGAGACTTTAAACCGCTTGCTCCCCAGCTATGGAAGTTTTTACGCCACCACACTTTCTAGCTGCTTATCTCCTACAACAGTACGGACAATTTCTGAAAAGTATGAACATTGATGGATAGTCGTGCAATCGGCCATAACTGAGCTTCATCTGTTTTCTACGCCAGTTTGTTTCAAAGATTTTACCATTTCCATGTTGTACTTCAAGGTGAGTTATTCGCTGAGCAATGATTGGATGGATGTTTGAAAGTACCAATACTGTTGACGCTGTTTTTCCGTACAGAAAGCGGCAGAGTTGAATCCTTGGATATTATTTCAATGTAAGCCTCAGCAGTAGCTTTTTTTTAGCACAAGATCAGGTTCCGACGGTTTGCGACAGTTGTTATATACCAGTCTGAACGGGATCGAAAGGACAAAGCAATGGAAGCGGAGAGAGGTTTTGGAGGCAAACTGGATGCAGTGGATCGAGTGGAATACCGACAGTTGACGAAGCGCGCAACTTTATATCACCGGGAAACCGGACAGCAAATATCCAATTTCTGGAAGGTAGAATACCAAAGGCTTTCTTGAGTTCAGAAGGAAGGCATTGAAGTACTCTATTTTGGTCAGGCCGTTGCCTTGGATAAAACGAACGCTGTAGCCCTTACTACGGTCACAAACCGAATGGAGCGCGCCGAAAGGAGCGCTCAGCGCTATTACAAGCAGCTCATGAATCGCTTCTCACATATCCCAAAAGTTTTGGACAGCTACAGCAAATTTCTGGAGCTGACTGCGCAGTTGGAGGAGGCCGAAACCATAAAGCGGCAGATGGACGATTTGTTGGAGGAGATGGAGGAAGAGAAAGCCCAAAAGGTGGAAAAAGGCGGCGGTCGCGCTCCATTCGTGATGTCGGAAAATGACTACGCTGGAAGCGTCGTTTCCGGGGGTAGAGGCAGAGCATCCAGCGTTGCGCACCAGTCTGTGGCATCAGACCTCCCTGTTCCAATATTCCGTACACCAAGAGGTGATCTTACTGAACAGAAGTTCTCTCCCGTACCCTAAGGAATGCAGCTAACCGCATCGTTTTCAGAGAAGCGTCTGCATCGTCAATATCATAAGATAGTCTCCAGTTACCAGAGACACGCAAGCAAGCAATTGTCACTGAGAATAGCGGTCTTGTGTTTCGTACTGTTTGCGGTGGAGCTGAGTCGAATGCTCGGAATTGAGCTGGTTAGCCAGGTAATGAACATGGATGGAAGACCGTCTGGAGCGCCTTCATCAAACAAATTTGTCGTGTTTTTTTTTCAGCAAACAGAATTTTACGTGTCCCAAGTTCGCCAAGCTGGGAACTGCTCTTTGTTCACAACAAAAATACTCACCAACGCGCGTAACATGCAGCTAGCCGCTGCCAGCAATGACTCCGCTAAATACGAGTTTAGGAGGGGTGTGGTCAGTCTCATGTCCGACTCAGTGCAACAGATCATTTTGACTTTGTATTTTAAGAGCGACCTGATAATGCAGGTATGTCCGCACAGTAACAGATGGCAATGCGTGGATGTTAACCGCTTTACAACAAATCTTTTCGTGTTGGGTGCTGATGCCCTGTTCATAACAATGCAGGAGCACTTCACCACCAAAATTACCTCCGTCGATTATTACAAAGGTTTAACCCCTTACCCATGGTCAAGAATTGACCAGGAGAGCCCGGTGGAGTTAGCTCTGGAAATGTCGAGGCACGCAAAATCGATTGTTGCAAAGGATATGCCCTTTTTCCAAGAAATCGGTCAGTATACAATAATGTTCGAAGATGGTAGCTTGTTGAACATAACGCTACCCACACACTATACCAATCCCGATTGGAGGGTGAGTGTTTCAAATTGGAATCCTACCGCAGTTTCTTAGGATGTATCTGGGTGACCCTTCAACTGTTTAGTACATAATTGACAATGGTCTGAGAGCTGCCGGCGCTTTTGATAACTTGACGCATATCCTTGCCGACGCAAACGACACCGGCATCAAGAGAACCTATGCTGTGGCTGGCGTTGTCTACGGACTGGCTGTTATCATTCTTGCCCTCATCGCGGTTTTAATCTTCCGGCCCGCTGTGAGAAGAGCAGCGCGTCAGCGGCAATTGTCTATTGAAGCGTTTCTGGAAATTCCAAAAGACATCGCTATGGATATGTACCGCAAGGTGACGAGTTAAACGTGCGCTCAATCTTCTGTTGGAGGGAAAGGGGGCATGAAACGACTCACGATGGGTTTAATTGCACATCAGACGCGGTTCCAAAGCGCCATGTCGGCAAAGTTTAGTCAGAACGATGAGGAGATGAGGAGGGAGTCTGAGAATGAAAAATCCGACTCATCGGACGACGACGACGACGAGGACGAAATTCTGGAGGTTACGCATTCTTCAAGTTCAATTCTTGGGGCGCGCGCAACCACCTTCCAAAAGATTACTGGCTACTATCTGTTCGCGCTGGGAACAGTGGTTAGTTTATTTGTGCTTTGCTGCTGTCCATCGATAAGTTATTAACTTTCTCTGTAGCTGGCTCTTTACACGATTTCCGTCGTCGGCGGAATTGTGCTGAATGTGTTGATGGCGTACACGGGCCGAAGATGCGAGAGGGCAGCGCAGGTGAGATTCACCTCGTTATGACCCCGGCAAGGCATGCGAATTTACCTGTCGCGGGAATAATGCTACAGACGCCGTTCGTCATTGAGGGAGCGCGGTTTCTTGCGACGGAAGCCATCGTTCAAGACCCCTCTTTTCAAGCTGCGTTGAGAAATGTCACAATTTCGTCATTGCTCCTGGAAGATGCGGAAATATTCGATCGATACCGCAATGGTTTGTATTACGGAGAATCGGACTTGGGCCTTCCCGAGCGCAGAATGGACAGCTATGAGAGAGATTTCTTCTATTCCCCACGACTGCTAAACAATACCGTGAGCCTGGTATGTAAGCGCAAGATTTTGAGTGTCTCCTCACCTATCATTAACCCAGGACATTCCCTCGCTCAGGACGAGCTGAGTGCACAAGTCATTGAAGATCTTTCGTACATTGGTTCTGTGCAAGTCTCATCCTTGAACTTTACAATGCCCCAGTACATTCGGATACAATCAAATATCCTCTTGGTGGAAAGCGAATTTTCTTCGTATGCAGACTACCTCGATAGTACATTTTCTACTCAGCAAGGTCGACTGTCATTGTTTTCCAGCAAAATCATGTTCCCGATTTTCCTGCTGTGGATCATCCGCTTGTACTTCTCATCGTTCAGACGGGTTCTGCGCAAGATTGGGGACGAGAATCAGCGGACCGTGAGGCTTTTGTTGATGCTTCCGGCAGACTATGTGGGGCGTATTGAGAGTGTGCGGGAATTGTTCCATATTGAGAACTGGGATGATCAAATTGGAGGCTTGAAGAAGCAAGAGTCCCCTGGAAGAGACACAAATGGCGCGGGTCCAGAACCGGCGGATGTGGAACAGGGTCGATTTGAGGAAGATGAGGAGTACTGCGGCGACAACAACGGGAGCGAAGTGGAGTCTGAGCAGGATATGAGCGAGAGCATGGCCGAATTGCAGAATCCGGTACTGCCAGAAGCGCGGCAGGTGAGCGTCCTCGATTTGAATGAGGAAAAGTTCTCCATCGCACAACCCCTTCGCGCTTCTCGGCGATCCTGTAAGTAGTGGAAGAATGTTTGAACTTTGCAAGGCGTGATGCTAATGTCTCTCGAATTTATCGAAGCCTCTATGTCCGGTGACCCTGGTTCGAGATTAGCGAGACCTCAGCGCACATCGTCCGTGACTTTCAACGTGGCGGACGAAGGGAACCAAGGATCCAACAGAAACCGGCCATCATTGGCGAAAGAATCGGGGCCCCGGACTTAAATTGCGCTTGGGACGAGATTCTAAATAAGAATAGAGATTATAGTTTCCGAGAGCTGAACGATGTGCTCCTCTTTCCGTTTCGATTGGCAAAGTGTCCACCCCAGGACTGTTACGTTGGCGCAGTCGGACTGCTCCTCAATCCCACCGATTCTTCGTCTGGCGGTGTTCACCGTTCTGAAGCGGAACGCTCCCGGCAAGCATGGTCGTCTGGATCTTGCATGAAACTTCCCAGTTCCTGTCAGAGTACACATGCATACGGCCAAAGCTGCTATACATAACTTTTTGTATAGACTCAACATTTTGTAAGGAACGCAGCCGAATATTCGGGTATCCAATTCATTTTCAGAGTTCCCTGCAGGATAACACCGACCGCTTGATTTACGCTATCAACCATCGTTGCGAAGGCCGGTAATCCGGTCTGGATACCTTGCATACCTCCACCTGCACCTTCCAAATGCCCTGCGTATAAAAACCGAGAGGTTACGGTGGAAGGTTTTCCTTCCCATTTTACCTTCATTACTTAATCCTTGCGGTTGGTGACTAGGTCGCAAAGGAAATTTGAAAGCAAAACGCAGAATCTTTTCCTTCATCCAGGCCCCAACAAAGGTACACGTTACCTTCATCCAACTTCAACAACCATGCCAGCCAAAAAACCTGCAACAATCAGAAAGGCACCTGGAAAAACCTGTAAAGACAGAAAGGACACCTCGGGGAAGCTTACCCTCAAGATGAAACCAGAGCCTGCCGCACCCACCACTCCTGAGGCACCACCCCCACCCTCAGTCCCTGCCCATGTCTACC
>JADGKA010000230.1:0-29114 GCA_027604605.1 Borealophlyctis nickersoniae | reverse complement strand
ACATCATCCCACCCAGCAAGTCCAACCGTCTCTAGTCAGTCCATCAACGAGCTTGAACGCAAACTCGAGGAGGAACGCAAGAGAAGGTCGGACGTGGAAGCTCGCGAAGAGGAACGCGTAAAAACCATCTCGCTCCTCGAAGAGAAACTGCGCACTATGAGCATCGAGCGAAACAAAGTCGAGGAACGTGCCGGAAATATGCTCACATTTGAATCCCAACTTCAACAAGAGCAGCGAGAAAAACAACTCTTGCAGGCTAGAGTAGCTGCAATCCCACAGCTCGAGCAACGTCTGCAGCTGGAACAGGAGGAAAAGGCTAGGTTGCAACAGCGCCTCGCCACCTTCCCCGCTACCGTTGCTGAATTGGAGCACAAATTGCAATTGGAGCAGATTGAGAAAAAGAGATTGGAAACGAGTTTGGCAGGAATGGCGTCTATGGAGTCATTGGCAAAGAGTGACAGGGAGGCAAAGGCGGAGGCGGAGAGAAAGTTGGCGGAAGTCACATCTGATTTGCAAGCCAGCAGATTGGCCTTGTCGGACTTGGGTCGAACAAAAGCCGAACTCGAGAATATCATCAAATCCAAAGACCTTGAAATCGCCCACGTCACCGAGCGCCTCAACAACTACATACGCGATGAAGCAAGCGGTCACGCGAGAATTCAGGCCGAAAAGGGGAAACTTGAGCAAGAGCTGGCCGCAAAGCAGATGGACATTGATAAACTTTCCGAGCAACTGATGGCAGATACCGCCGCGTTGAATGGGAGACTCTACGAGGCGGAAATGGCCAAAGCCGCCATGGCGACGCAACTGAGGGAGATTCAGGCGAGGTATGAACCTCCTCCGCAAGACGTCGGCGGGCCGGAGGTGTACAATAAGCCTCCTCCGAGTCAGCCATTGCCCATGCCTAAAGGTAATTACTTTTACCGGATCGGCAGTGAACGTTACATAAAGCGCACTTGTTGACAATCTTACCCCTGCTCGTGCGCTCTTCAGGTGTGGACCCAGAACTCTGGGCATGGTTCCAAGCCGTCGACCCTTACCAACTCAAATCCATCAACTCCGCCCAACTCCACGACGCCCTTCTCAACGGTAAAATGACAATTGCCATTCTTCCCACTTTTGTGGCATACATCCCAATCTCCATATTAACCCACCCTCGTTTCTTTCCCGACAGGCCCCTGGCCCCCCCTCAGCCTCTCCACCTGCCGCTCCCTCCACGCCCTCTTTGACCGCTCCGGCGTTTCATTCAAATACGAAGATTTCGTGAAACTCTTTGACCTTGTCTGCGAGTGGAAATCCGTCTTCCACGCCTTTGACGGCCACGAAACCGAAACGCAGTTTAGATACGTGGAGAGAAAAGATTTGAAGGCGGCGTTGAATAAGGCGGGTGTGCGTGTGAGTGAAAAGTTTTTGGGCGTGTTTTTGACAAAGTTGAGGAGGCAAAGTGAGTACCACTATCCTTTTTTTCCTTTAATGTGAGCTTGTTGGGTGTTTGATAATAACTTTCCGCCCCTTTATTTCTTTCTTTTCTTTTAGCTCAACCAATCGGATGGGACGACTTTGTCCAATACGCCGCCCGCGTCAAACTGGTTGCCGACGCATTTAAAGAGCATGATAGGGACAATGATTCTTGGGCGACGATTAGTTATGATCAGGTAAAACTACCGGAAAAACGGGTGTGCGCGCACACGTTGCGTTTTTGGAGCCTCATCGTAACCTAACGCGCGACTGTCGCGTTTTCCTTTTTCTTTTTCGGTTTTCGCAGTTTATGGTTTTGGTAGTTAATGCGAGTTTGTAGAATTTGGTTCCGTTTCTGTATCCCCCGCCCCCCGCTTTTAGTCTAGTTTGTTCCGTAGGATGGATAGGGACGGGGAGCGTAGATTGATTGATTGATTTAGCAGTGATGAAACGCGAAACCGTGACCGGTTTTTTCTGGCAGTGGAATGAGCCGCACTTTTATTTTGCTCCTCCCAAGTTTTTATCTGCAAGAAATTATAGTATCGTATTTTCAAAGGTAGTTGGAGAGCAGTATGTAGGGCGCACTTGTAAAAAGGGTGGAAGTGGCGCCGCTCGTCCACCAGCGGGTTCCAAAGCGCGTTCTTCCCAGCCATGAACCCAATATTGCTTGCGTCCATTGTTTATGGTCCATTCGACTTGCTTTGTATCCTAATATCCTACTCTTGTATCTCCACATCCCCACTTATAGTCAAAAGCAAGCGCGTGCGCGTTTTCCCAACCACGCGGATAACTAGTCCTTTCCCCCTTGCTCCAGTAGCCATGAACCCCAACCTTGCTCGCCTCTTCCATCATTTTGCAGGTTCAATCAACTTGCTGCAAGTCCTACTCTTAGATCTCCATATCCCTGGATTCCATTCAAAATCATGGTCACCACGGGGGATGGTCACGGCCATCCTCAACCACGCGAAACGGTCTCGAGCGCTCATGGTTTATTGCTCGGGGTTGATATTTGTGGGCATACATGTATACCTACTCTACTCAACTCCCAAGAGAAGGTGGGCGCTGCATGGGGCATGGTGGGGATGGTGGGGATGGCGCGCATCATTGCCAGTAGGCGGTTGCAAAACTGCGTGAGGGTCACACATAAAAACGTGACCGCTACTGTACGCAGATTGGATCCATGTCGGGAGGCGCGTTGTCTGCCTAACGTGGCGCGTGTGCGACTCTGGCGGACCATGCGCAGGGTTGGAGTGATTTGGAGTGAGTTTAGACCTATGGGGGAATGAAACGCCATCATTATCTATCCTCGGTTGACATGATTTGATTGAAGAAGGCACACCTATATGCATAAGATAAACTCCCCGGCAGGCGACCCCACCCATCAGCCTTCCTTTTCATGCGGGAGGTGGAGCCGCATCCCTCCCGCTCATGTTTCTCTCAAATGACCCTGCAAGCGTCCTCGTTTGTGACTTTTTCCGCGTGCATCTCCCTGAGATGAAATGCCTTGCCAGGGAGAGGGATGCCGAAACATGGAGAAACACGCGGCAAACGCACAAACGAGAAGGACTGCAGGACCTCATTCAAGAGGAGAGCTCCACCCCACGCTTAAGTCAGGTCCTGCGCGGCCGCGCGGCAAGCTGTTGGTGGGGTGCGAATGCCAGTTGAAGCTGTTGAAGAGCAGCATGATTTGCTGCCACAGTCGTGGCATTTGCAGCCTCATCAGCTGTCTGCCCTTCTTCCTCCTCCCCTTCTGTTAATGCTGTAGTTGATCGGTCAAGTTTAGTGGTCTGAAGACGATGCGCATTTGCAAGGTTACCTACTTGAATCCGTCGATCACCTCACATACAAACACGCCCAATAGCAATCATCACCTCTCGATATTTGTGTAGGTATACGTTCAAAGTCTCGCAATAGTTTAAATCCAAGAGATTGCATCGGTCATAAAATATCTTCCCCGTTGACAGTTTTCCGCTTCTCCTGTTGGCAACGATCACTCGCTGGTCAGAAGACTCTTTTAGTTGTATTACTCAGCACCCGTCCACCACATACACAGCAACCATCCATAAGTTAGTCCACCTTCGCTGGTAATGAATGAAATAAATTCTGAAACTCCCGATGAGGGATGCAGAGGGGATGGTGGAGGTTTGGGAGGGGAAGAAGGAAAATCGACCAGTTAATAATATGAACTGCACCCCAGTAATAGACAATAGAACCAATGCGCAACAAAGCGGCTATGACCCAGTAGTACGAGACTCAAGCGAACCGCTCTTGTCCCGTCCCCACAAGGGAACGCAGACCAAGACCGCCGTCCGAATCATCAATTTTTCCCTCGGTCCTGTGCAGGACCGAGAGCCGTACCCTCAGGCGGCCCCACTGCACAGCGGTGGCAGTGGGGAAGGCCCGCCGGCCCTATGTGAACAGTGGCCGATAGATTCATCTCGCAGAACACAGAACGCTAACGCCAGCCGGTATGAGACCTGAATCCGAGCGACCCGCCGCGCGCGCGGCAAACGCATCAAGCGCTCCCGAAGCCCGTAGCCGGTGCCCCTCAGACCCCATCAGTTTTTCCCATGGACGAAACCATGAGCCATACCCTCGGACAGACCCTTCATACCCGCCGGCAGGGGTAAGTGTCCGCCATCACGCACAAGAAATGCGATCCGATGCGCTTCGCGTCCAGCGTTCCACAAGCAAGAGCCGGTGCTTGTACACAAATCCAAGTGAAAACCTACCTCGACCAAGAGTGTCAGCCGTTTGCGAAGCTTCTTTGGTGTCCGACATGGACACTCCTGAACGCATTCTTTCGCATCTTTCGCAATCTTGGCGTTCTCGGGCAATGCCCGTTTCATTATCCGAGCAACTTTGGCAATCGGAGGGTAGCGGTCTTGCTCACGCATCATATCATCGTAATCGTCCTCCTTCCAATATGGGCGAGGTAGTCCATATCACCCTCCTCTCTCTGCGGTACGGTAGCCGGCGTCAGACATGGGAAATGCGTGTTGAGAACGCCAACGGAAAATGCGTAAGAGGAGATGAGAAGAATAATTGGGAGGTTTTGGCTTTGGGAGGTGGTTGTGTGCTCCCGTGACCTGCGTTGCATTTATTTGCTAAGCAGCGACGCCAAAGCGTTCAACTCCCCCGTCCGAAGCACCCCACAAGATCATTTCAGCACCCAAAGTCTTTGACATTCCTTATCCTTTGGTCTTCAAAAGCTTTAACTTTGTTGGCTTAAATACTGAAACTGCTTCGCTCTTCCCTACTCTCCGCTCCAACAAGTTTTGAAACCACCGCTACGCGAAACCGCGGGGGTGACCTTCGTGAAGCCTATACACCAATACTCGCGCAGTTGTCACTCCTCCTGTGAACTTTTCCCCCATTTTTTTAACATCTACGGAACCTGATCCATTCCTATTGGGACCCTTTGTGATCGTGTTTACTGGAAACTATTCCCTGCCGCGTATCCATACAAATTGTACGGAACAGGAGCAGGCAAAGGAGACGTTCGAATTGTCTGATGGATGCGATGGGCGCCGAAACGATATCGACGACCGCGCCGGTTCCGGTGATTGGTGTTGAAGCTTGCGATGAAGCTGCCAGGAAGGTGGAGCAGGTGAGATACGACAAGGAACTGCTGATATTGTAGATCCAGACCATGGGTTGTTACTGACGGCGTGAGGGCAGCAACAACATGAGAACCGGCAAGCCGCCATAGATTTTATTGAGTCGACGTTGGGACAGCGACTTCCGTATGAGAGTTTGCACAAGTCGTTGAGGGATGGGATCATATTGTGCAAGTAAGGGCCGTTTGGGTGTGGAATACCATTTTGGCACGCGCGGCCGCTCGTGAGATCCGTCCATACCTATGATCTCCCTTCTTTGACAATTACGATCAGGTTGCTTAATAAACTGCGACCAGATACCATTCCGAGAATCAATGCAAAACCTTTACCGTTTCTGCAGGTGGGTGGGAGTGAGGGACGAGCCGAAAAATGCAACCATTAGCACATAGGGGAACGCAACGGGATTGCGGATGATGTTGTGGCTGGGGGGCTGAAAATGGATTGATCCCTCCCGTCGAAAAATGTGATGACTTATTTTTCCCGTCCTGCCTTTGAACAGATGGAAAACATCAACAATTTTTTACACGCGGCACGGAATCTAGGCATCTCGGACGCCGAGCTATTCCAAACCGTTGATTTGTATGAGGGGAAAGGGATGCAGCAGGTTGGTGGGTGACAATCCGCAACTCGATACAACACAGTCCTTTACGTATCAGAAATGTGTCGTTGTGTTGAGATTTGTTCGTATTGAAACGTAACCGACACTCGATTCATTCAGGTAGTCATCACCATCCTGACAATAGCCCGCCTCATAGCCGGAATCCAACCCGCCAAACGAGGCTCCCAGGATTTCGTGTTCTTCCGTGACGGCGGAACGACAACAACAACCGCCACCACAACCACACCTTCAACCAGCACCGCAACCAAAACCCCCACCGAGACAACAACAGCCCCGACGACGCCAAAGATCGGGTCACCAAGGACCCCTTCCAAACTCTCCGTGGCGGGCAGATCCGGATCGGCGGGATCGATTCTGGACAATGGAACGGCTAAGCGGGTGGGAAAAGGTGGACGGAGTAGACCGGCGTCGGCGACGTTTAGGGATTTGGAGAAGTTGGCGGTGGAGTCTTCTACGCTGGGACATTATGTGAGAATTTTTTGTTTGCGGCGGAGGTTGCGGGGGTTCCGGAACGCGCGTTCATGGGAAACTGCTGACCCTGATTCGCGAATTTTTTTTTCTGGCTCCAGCAATTGGGTAATTGTATTGGGAGAGGCCAGTTTGGTGCTGTGTACAAGTAAGCGCAAGTCATATTTTGGGGGAGGGTGTTGGTGACAGACTGCCTCCTGAAACCGCACTCTAACTTTGAACCTTCTTAGAGCGTTAAACATGGAGACCGGTAAAATTCCCCCTCACACATAACGGCTCGACATTATGAAAAACATGATTCCTAGACTCATCTTATTTCAGGCAGAGTGGTAGCCATGAAACGGATTCCTCTAGCGGACCAGGGCAAAGAGGGTATTGCGGATTTGATGGTGCGTGGTCGAACGATTAGATTCTATTTGTGTTTGTTCGCCTATGAACCGGCATTTTTTTGTATATTTTGACAAAACAGACAGAAGTCGACCTCCTAAAATCCCTATCCCACCCAAACATCGTCAAATACGAAGGATTCATCCAAAACGAAAACTATTTACACATCATTTTAGAGTACGTACGCCCCCCGCTCCCCTCGCGTCTCCATCTTTTTTTTCGGCTCATTGAGAAACAATTGCCCATCTGCCAGGTTCGTCGAAGGCGGATCCCTCCTCAGCCTCATGAAAACGTTTGGAACCCTACCGGAAAAACTAGCCGTGAATTACGTTGAGAAGATGTTGGAGGGGTTACAGTACCTGCATGAGAGGGGGGTCGTGCATTGTGATTTGAAGGTAAAAAACCGCAAATGAAAAACATTACACATTGGGGATGCGCGCACAAAAATGCGTGGCTTTCCAACTGTGGTTGGCTTAAACCAACATCACTTTTTTTTGCGGGTGTTCATCTTTCTTTTGTTTTTCAGTGCGCAAACATCCTAACAACCAAAGACGGGGACATCAAACTCTCGGATTTCGGGGTATCGAAACAGTTGGGTGGTCTGGATAAGAATACCCAAGCAGTAGGTAAGGGCCCGCGCGGCTGCCTTACAAAAGGGTTTCTGCACATGTGCGAGAGGTTGTTTCTTAACGTGGCAGTGGTCCTATGTTTTTTGCAGCTGGCACGCCGTATTGGATGGCACCAGAGGTGCGTGTGACGCGTGTGGGGAATTTTGGGGGTGGACGGAAAACTAACTGGCGAGATACCGCCACAACGCCCAGATTATCGAGTTGGAGGGTCCATCTACGTTATCGGATATATGGTGAGACAGACCGTCCCCGGTACATCTATGATGTGATGTTTGACAATCTATTCAAATCCACAATTGGAAATGAACAGGAGTCTAGGCTGCACCATCATTGAGATGCTCACGGGAAAGCCACCGTACATTGACCTTATCCCAATGACGGCGTTGTTCCGGATTGTTGAAGGTGTGTGTGTGTGTGTGCCCCGAACCACATCCATTGAACGAAGCATTTCGTTGCCAGCGGTGTACGTAGTCTCATATTTCCGCGAAAATCAATTATTATAATCAGATGATTCGCCGGAACTACCAGATGATATTTCCGAGGTAAGGGTTCGACGGAACATGCGTGTGTGGAGGTTCACTTCTGACAGCTGAAACCCCCCGGCGGACAAACAGGAACTAGTCGACTTCTTCGGTCGCTGCTTCCAAAAGGATTTAAGTCTACGGTGGTCGGCACAAGCGCTCTTAAACCACGAATGGGTTCGGAAACTTCACAAGGTGTGTATCGTGTCAGTCACTCTTTTTGGTCCTCCGCATCCCATCCATTTCAACAATGGTTAAACCCGGTTAATGAATACGTAGGATCCACGACGGGCAGCCGAAAGCGCCCAACTGCTTGAACTCAGCACCAAGGCTATACAACAGAATGCGCGGTCAACGTCGTTACACTCTCCTGCGCCGAGTTCTGCGGGGGTCGAGGAGGGATGATGAAGTGTGGGTGGATGAGTCAAATGTTCACGGGTGAGCTTGGAGAAATCGTTTGTTTTCGAGCGGGGGATGGTGAAAGACCACAAGCTGTCTAAAAGTTTTCAAACCGTCCGTTGCAGCAATGGCCGATTTGTTAGGGATTTCTTCTGTTTGTACAATTTCGTATTCTGACCATCCAACTCTGAGTCTTTTCATTACTCGCCAGTCGGGGGGGTTTACTTTCTCTTGTTATTTCTCTCCGCTCCAAAATTGATTGTATAAGAACGGTTTTTTGATTGTAAAACAAAGAAGGGCCCGGAAATCAAATTAAGTAACAAAAAAAAAGCGAAAAGAATGAAATATGTACAGGGAGTTTGTGATTTTTTGTACAAGTTTTCGTTCCGGGAATCCCAAGAACCATTTTCCCTCTGCCCTTTCAACAATAATAAGGTATCAAAATGCTACGAATTCTGTAAAAGCCGCCCCACCATGCCAATTGAAACGAGGTTATAACCTCGGCCGCATGTGTATCGGCGGTGCCGTGTACGGCCCTCTCCCACCATACCCCGCAAACGCCGGGTGCACCACCGCAGCGCTAGGACTACCGTGTCCTCCGCCGTAACTCATGCTGACAGGTTGTTGTTGTTGTTGTGGTGGTGGTGGTGGTGATGGGTAGTGGTGGTGATGATGTGTTGGTGTTCCCGCGAAAACGGGGTGGCAGACAGACGGGTCGAAACGGGAGAATTGCGGGGAGGGTGGTGCGTGGTGGTGAGGCATTTGGAAAAAGGGTGTGGGAGTCCGGAGGTTGGGTGAGTGTGCGTGGAGGAGAGGTGGGTGCGGGAGGTGGGCGATTGGGATGGCCATTTGTTTGTTGAGAAGCGTGATGGAATGCCCCAAGTGTGAAGAGTGACGAAAAGCGGGGATTCAACTACTGCAGGCGCGTGAAGGTTGGGTATCCAAAGCACAAAGCTGATGGTTCTCACGCGAGCCCTGGTTATTCATTTGCCGTTCTGAAACGGAAGAAGACACCCTAAAATTGCCTTTTTCTGTTCAAAGAAATAACGAGCTCGCTTCTATTGCATACTCAAAAGTTTACAGAGAACTAAGCCGATAACACCTCAACAATCTCATCGCGCCCATCATCAGCGCCTCGGTTTAATAATAGCTGCACCGTTGCATGATGCCCCTTCTTCGCCGCTTCAATCAGGGCCAAGTTTATAAGGACTTCTTCAGTTTCTCCCCTGTTACCATGAACAATTCCCCGGTCCAAGAACAACCCAACCACTTTCTCATGACCCCCCAATGCCGCTCCGAGGAAGGCGTCCTTCGCGTCTTCAGCGTCTTCAAAAAGGACGTTCGAGTCTGTATGCTCAAGCCATTTTGGCAAGCAGTATTCGAACATTTCCAGCTGACCTTGTCTCGCAGCCTCATAGAAGAGCAAGTGAATGTTGCCCCCATTATCTACCAGAAATTTTACAGCTTCCAAACATCCACTATGCACCGCCGCAGGCATGTGAATGTCGTCCATGTCCAAGACTCTTTGCCGCTCCAGCCCCATTTGCAGGAAAAGTTTCATCATATCGACTTGGCCGTTTCGTGCGGCTACGAAGAAGAGGAATTCCAACTGCCCCTCCCAACGAAGAAACGCCTCCGTCCACACTTCAAAGTCTTGCAACGCGCCCCCCCAGAATCCCCAGTCTTGATCTATCCAAACCCTCGCGGACAGATATCCTGTCCACTCAGGGAGTATTTCCGGATCGAAGATTTCTTCATCGGGCAGCCTTTCTTCCTCCTGGGTGTCCATGTTGTTGGTTATCCCATAATACCAAATATAAGCGCTGCGTCCCCTCTCCTCCGCATCATGTACGCCCATCAACTGCTTCACCACCTCCGTCCGCCCAAACTTGACCGCAGCCACACCCGCCTGCCACCAACGGTGATGATGCTCGTCCTCCTCCATCAACCATTCCACAACTTTGACGTGCCCATGCTTTGCCGCCCAAACCCAACACCGCTTTCTGCATTGATGGTACCATCTCCACCCAAATTCTCCCCACACAAGGTCGTCCTGGGTTATGACGTCTGACAGATTCCTATTCAGGCACCGCAAGTTGTGACCGGCTTCAGGATGGGAAAAGCGCACAATGGTGGGGTAGAGTTCTGGAGGGAGCGTAGGCAAGGTTGTAGAAACTTTAGTGTGCATATTTTGCGAGTTGCAGGTGTTTGCTGAGTGAATCATATCGTTGTCGTTTTCGGATTGTTGTGGAGGAAGACGCGACGGCCTGCTTGCCCCGATGGCCTGCGTTACGACGCGTTGGGTATCCCAAGTCCACCCACAAGCGCTATCCAAGGCGACCTGATGGGATGGGTAGCTTGCTTGGCCCTGCCGAGTTTAGTTAAACGTACAGAGAGGTACAAGACTCACAAGGACAGCACTCTTCTGAGATATTGTGTGTCTCAGGTACGAGTGGAAGTCAGAGGTCGAAAGACACGGGTTTTCCGTATAGAGAATCAATGAGCAACAAAACCAAACAAAGACTCCATCGGCGAAGGGTCGCTGGCAATCAGTCATTTTTACCAATTCGACACTGTAACTGTGGTGGAATAATCCACGCTTGCCTTCATGGCATCAAACATTCCCAAAAACAATGCACTTGGCTTCCATCCTTCTTCCTCCGAGTCATCCAAAGCATTCGGTATCCAGGTAGCAAGTGGCAAGTTGCAGCACACAGGACGGACGTCTGGAAAACGTATTCTGTAATGCGGTGTACTTACGTTGCTATCCACCTTGCTGTGCTACAATCACGTCCCACAACGACAGAGACGTTTTTGGCAATGCCATATGGCCATTGATATATTACATATTGAGTTCCAATTCTATCTACAGATACCGCCCCCTTTCCTTCCCAAGAGTCCCCGTCATCCTTATCAGCCTTATTCTGGTGCACAAAGCAGACACACTCCACCCAGGATCCATTTCTGTGGCCGCTCCTTCGTCTTGAGGTTAAACGTCCACACAAAGGTCGGCCCTCTTTGTCTGGTCCTGTACACAGGGCACTCGTACACCCCCTTCGTCTCCTTCTTATCTACTGGGATCGCCTTGATGTAAATAACGGGCATTGCAGGCGTCAAGTCCTTCAATAAGGATTCCTGTATCATTCCCGTCGCCGTATCCCACCGCGCACCCTCCATATACAGCCCGTGAACGTACGCTCCCTCCCTCGGTGCCCCTGAAAACTCCTCCTTTGCCTTCTTTGTAACATCGACGGTAAGAACCATTCGATCCAGCGGCCACTCGGATTTACGCGCCGTTGTTTGCATGATGGCGGTAAGGAAAGACTGCGGGTTGAACAATCCCGACAACCAGACCACGGACGGGAGCTGGAACTCTGCCACCCAATTTTCAAGTTCTTTGATACGAAGGAGAAGATCGGCGTACCATGCCGCGAGACCTTGTAACGAAGGGAACGCGAGCTTTTCCCAGCTTACGGGAACCTCATTCAAGAACAGCGAGTTCATGAGCAGTTCCATGTTTTCGGTGATGGTCAAATCTCCCTTAAGACCCAGTTGGAGTTCGCGTAGCGACCGACGCATTTCAGAGGTGAGGATGGTCATTCGGTCGCATTCTTGGATCGCGACGGAAATGTAGGGTGTGCGCTCTTCGACGCGAGCGATGAGTTCAGGGACGTTGAAGCCTTCCGGCAGCTTTTCAACAATGTCTTCAATGACAGCGGCCACCTTCTCGTCCTTGGACGAGGCTGAACCGCCCGCCGTGTCCTGGGGTTGCATCTCCAGAATGGTTTTGAAGAGTTTGTCGGCCGTTTTGGTGAGGACACCGATTTCGGCGTTGGGATGCAAGCCGTACAGGTACGGTGATTCAGGTGGAAGATTTTCGTCAATGTAACGATGGTACTCCTTCAAGTCCGATGACGGTGGGCTGGTAAAACCGGGTGCGAGCTCAAAGTTGCCTTCCAGCATCTCCTCGCGGAGGTACACATCCAAATATGCGGAACACAACCGCCGATCCCAATCGTCGGAAATGTGTCCTCCGTACATAATTTCACCGAAGATGTACTTGAGATCCGTCCAGGGTACTTTAGCGAACGTCTCGAGGTAGTTGAACAGCACATCAGTCGAGATGGTGAGATCACCAGTGCTGAAGGGGTAGGGTCTGTTCCACCCTTGAGTGCCGAACTTACGACGCTCCAACACAACGGCGTGGAAGTAACAGAGCGCAAATAGGATAGCCCGGAATTCGGCGTCCTTGGAACACCTCTCCAACGTTTCTTGCGTGAAATTGTCCAGGGCACGATGAATGTTGGCCTGCATGCCGGTGGGAGGCTCGTTGGTGATCTTGATGGAAGCCTGCAAGACCGAGATGGGAATGATATGGAATGCGGGGTCGCCTGCCGGCTCGGCGGACAAGAATACACGGAAATCAGGATGCGATCCAGTAGACAGATTCTCCAGCTTTTTCTCAAGAATGGGCAGCCATTTTGCGACCAAGTGGATGTTTTCCAACATCACCCAACCACCCTGCTGGTACGCCAGGTCAAGCTTTTGCTCGGCGATGACTTCTTGACCTTGACCGAGAGAAACGTTGTGGAAGTTTCCTTTGTCCCCCGTGAAGCCTAGCGTGTGGCCCAGAGCTTCTACTTCTTTGACAGGGTCCACACCAGGCGACAAGATGAAGAAGATTGGTGTGGCCGGTCCAGCTTCCTCAAAGGAACGAGGCAAGGGGATGCGAGATGTGTCCATGTACTTTTGCCCCATCTTCGTTGCAATAAAATTGCGTACGGCGTATGTCATCCGATCCGGTCGGAGACACCTCAGAATACACAGTTTTTCAAGCGGACTCTTGTTTTTCCACTCTTGAGGCAACTTTTCGCTCTCTGGAACTTCGTTCTCGCAGTACTTCCTCCACTGCTTCGACGACCCCTCAATATCCGACGCCAACGACTTGAATGCCTCCAGATTAGACAATGCCTTCACCATCCCCCATGATGCATGACTCAGCCATTCAAAAGGACTGTTGACGCCCAACACTCGCGGGCCACGGAGGAGGAAGTCAAGCTCCACCAAATCCATATCTCCCGCAGCAATAAGAATTTGGAACGTCATTTGAGCAAGGAAAATGAGCTTGTCTCGCTCAAAAAGACCGCGGGTGGTGTAAATGAAGACCATGTGAGTGATAGAGTCGATCAAAGCCGGAACACGCTCTTTGATATCTTCGCTAGGTTCCGCACGAGCGATGGCGTTTTGGAACACCACTTTGTACGCATTGAGGGAGTATTGGTACATGGGATGGATCTGCCATAGGTCGTTCAGCAGGAAATAGAGCAGCGAGGAGCGGGCGGCAACGGGACGGTAAAGTTCACGCGTCTCGTTGATTTTCTTCTCAGTCCGTTTCGCTTCCTCCACTTTTTGCTCAATGTCGGTTGCCGTGCTCTTTGTGGTTTCTAGGTTTTCAACCAGAGCCGTGTCGCCAAGGAAGTTTCCTTGGGCAGAAGACAAACGGGACAGCAAAGCGTCCTCAAGTTCGGTCAATTTGATTTTGAATTCGTTTTGTTGTTTGGTGAGCTCGGCTTTTGTTCTCTCCAAGTCGGGACGCTCAGTGTTTACGACATCTGCAAGCAATTGGTCCTCCAGACCAGCCAGCGTAACCGTGAAGTTGATGAGTGTTGTTTGGGCTTGAATTTCGGGAGGATAGTGGGGGTTGGCACGGCGAGTCTGGAGAATGAGCTTGAAGCGAGGGTCATACTCCACTTCTTTATCCCCCATTTTGATGTATCTGCCCTTTTTAATTGTCTCCCGACCGAGAAGTGGGTTGAGCACGGCGTCAATGCTTTCCGCAATATCTTCAATGAGAACCGTTTCACCAGATGACACTGCCTTTTCAATGGCGTCAAGGTAGCCGCGCGCCCCAAGCCTAACACTCTTCAGTGCAGGACCCTCCTTGTTTTTCACCCATGTAACACCTTGCAGTTGCGGGTCAATAATCAGCGGCCAACGCGTGCAACTTGTAACCATACTAGCGTTCTCGAGCGATACTCGGTCTGTCGGCAACCCTTCGTTGTTCCACTTTGCAATTTCCGCGCTAGATGTTAAGATATCCAGGGGATCAATACCCTCCGAAAGAGGGATCTTGTCGGGGTTGTCCTCTGCTTTCAAGTACTTGAGCCAGTTATCTTGAAGCAGCTCCTCCCTGTACCGCTTGCTGAAGCATCCCACGTATGACACGAATGCTGCGGACAAGAGCACGTCGCCGGCAAGTGTCTTCTCCTGCTCCTTGAACTTCCCAACAGCCTCGCTCCACCGAACCTTTTCGGAGGCCAACCCATTGACAAGACGGTTCGCCAATACAATGACCTCTTGAGTAGACCGCGCTTCCTCCTCACATCTAAGCTTATCTGCCGTAGCCTTCTCAAACTTGGCCTTCAACTCTGACAAGTTACGGTCGAGTTCGGCAATCTTCCCTTGAATTTCACGAAGGCGGGTTTGTGATGTCTGAAGTTCTGCATTGGCAGCCTCCAATGCTTTCCGCTTTGGCTCGACATCACAGTAAACATTGTAGTACTGAACGATGTTGACGACCCAAGAACAAAGACCCGCCGCAGCAACTGACTTGGTCTTCATGAACTCAAAATTGAAGTTTGGGTCTTGCAGATACGGCGCGATGGCTTCCAAATTGGATGCATCAATATTTTCCTTGTTGAAGTTGATCAAACTTTCAAGGAAACTGTCGACTTTGGCCATCATATTCTTTGAGGCCTTCCAGCTGCGATCCTTTGCAATCTTGCCCGGAGGACTGAGCAATACCATGACTGCAGCGGCCGTGTTCTTGACTTCATCGGACGGGGAACCGAATGATTTCAATTCCGTAAGGTTGGCCTTGTTGAGAGAGTTCAATGCAGCGGCGGCGGCAGCCAGAGCTGGTTCTGCCGCACTCAGATCTCTTTCACAAGACGCACGCTTTTCCGCGACCTCTTGGGTGATAATGTCGACTTTTCTTTCTTCCTCAGCCGCAATCGCCTTCTCCTTGTTCGCCTTTTCCGTGTCAACGGCGACCCGTTCAATGAGCCGTTCAGCTTCTTCGTTTTTGGCTTTGAGCTCCACCTCTTGGGTTGCCAATTTTGCCTTGAGGTCGTCCACTTGAGAAGCTGTACTTTGTAGTTTCGTGAGACCGTTCTCCAAACGGTCCATGCTCTTCGTCAACTCCTTGGATTTCTTTTCCAGCATCTCCTTGTAGAGGGCAATGAGAGCAAGGAAAGACTTTGGAGTGGTGTAATTGTGTCGCTTTTCGTTCATGAGGAATTTGCGCGAAACCTCGTTCACGCTTTGGTGGGCAAATGACATGAACTTGGTCACAGGCGTTTTCAGCGCGTCCGGAACAAGGTCGAAGTTGGAGATGAACCGCTTGGCCACAGACGTCAGAGCTTCTTCAGGCCACTCTGCAAACCAATCAATCATTGTGCAATTGACGATAGCTGGGAATTTACGACACCGGGATCGTAATGTGTTGCCGACCGGCGAGAAACAAAGCACCAGCTTCAGATTCTTGCGGACAAATCGAATGAACAGATCCCAGCAAACTTCGCGGGTATCCACCAATCCCTGAGCTTTGGCCTCGTTGCGCATCGCTCCGATAATGCTTTCCACCTCATCATCAGGGAACAACCCTGGAATGTTACCGGAAGCAAGCATGTCATTGATGAGGACGAGGAATTTCTCGTCGGCTATTTGAGAGTCGGTCAAAAGGAACATGATCTGCAGCTTCTTCAACCCAGTCTTGCTGTACAGTCCCGCCAAGTCTGTTTTAAGATCGTTTATGCTGTACCCTTTTCTGACCGTAATTTGGAACACCTCCATTTGCGAAATGAAAGCCGCAAGCCTAGCCAGCGATTGCTTGCCGGAACCTCCGACACCGACAAGGAGCGCGTTACCGCGAGGACTTTCGAGGATCCGGTTGATGCGGCACACATGACTCATCGCATCCTCAAACAACACCAAGTTCATGGCGGCGTTGACTTCCTCATACTGTAATTGCGCTTCGTCCAGAAGCTTCTTTAGTTGCGCCCAATCTTTGACGTTGCCGTATTTGGGTTCGCCGATACCGTTGGCGAAGTGCGCGTAGATGATTGGCTCCGCCTTGATTGCAGCTTGGTCCATATCGTCGAATGTTTTCTTGATGATTTCCTCCTGAATTTTCGCCAACTGCGAGCGGTCGTTCTCCTCAAGCATCTTGTCGCCATAAGTGCGAGTGCTTTCATGCATGTACAGCCGGACGAGGTCAAGCGGCTCGTGCAAGGTATCTTTGTTTGAGAATAGAATACCTTGGAAGATGTTGCTCAAGTCCCGAAGGTTGAAAATGTAGTGGAACTTGACCGCCGTTGGCAGGAAGGTTGAGGCCACCTTTTTGTGAACGAGAAGCGAAGCAGTGACTAACTTCTCCGCCAACTTCTGGATGTTGTTCGGGAAGATCTTGAGGTGCCCCGCAAGGATCTGGAGGTAAATGCTTTGAAGCGATTCGACACCAGGGAAGTTGACCGCGAAGCATGCGAAATGCCGTTGTAACCGCCCGCTGATGGTGAAGGATCCAGCAGTAGGATTCATGCAAGCAACATATTGACAGTTGTGAATCTCCTTCAGAGTAAGCTTGCTTCGGTCGTACCAGTGCTTGTAGTCGAGGTACTGGCGGAGCAGGGTGTGCGGACTCGCTGTACCGTACTTGTCAACTTCGGGCATATTTAAATCGTCCAAGAAATAGATCAGTTTCTTGGTACCCGGAGGGCCGTAATTACGCCCAGCCTTCTTTTCGAGCGGCTTCTCAAGAATGGCTTGGAGAGACCATGCCGTGGTATAGAAGTTGAAAGGTACGTTGACGATGAGCCGGTCTTCGGCGTAAGAGTACAGCTTGTCTTGCATCAGTACCGTCTTGCCGCATCCGGCATTGCCGACCAAGAGCACCGGTTTTCCGTTGTCGGCAAGGACATCCAGGAAGTAGCGGATGCGAGTAGTTTCCGGAGTGTGTACCAACACAGCAGAAAGAGGTGTCTCGGGGTCATACTGGAATTGAGGAACGCGGTCCGTCCAAGGAAGGAACCTCTTGGTCTCAGTATCGACATAGTAGTCAAAAACTGTACCGTTGGGAGGGAATTTGACCGTTTTGAACTCCGAATTCCACCATTTCGAAAATTCAACCCGGTAATCAACCATTTGGTCTTGGAAGACACAGCCTCCAAAGGCCCACACCGCCGCAAAGGCAAAGTAGATTTCAAACCATTCCTTGTCGCAACCTTTGGGTGTGTTCTGTGGAGTAAGCAGTCCCTCCAATATATTGCAAAGCGCCACAACCATCGAGAATTCTTCAACCGCTGCCATCTTGAATCGGCCTGATCGGCATGCTTCTAGGCAGGGATTGACGTATCGATCAAATAGGACCGTCAAACTGGACTTCTCTGATGCGTCCTCGCGCTTATCCAACCAAGATTGGACATACGGATTCCATCCAAGGTCTGTGATGTTCAGGTACAGGATACCTGCACGAGACACGGTGGCGGGCGTAGCATACTTAAGATCGCTGATCTCGAAAATGAGCCGCATGTGAGATTTCAGCGGGATACGCTCGTTGGAGGCGAGAGTGAGCATCTTGTTGTCGTCCATTACGGTGTTGAGCGACTCAATCCAATTTGGATCAATGTCACCGTCAAGGATCATCCATTTGGGATCCGTACCGGGCATGGAAGCCATTTCACGCATGATGCTCGAGAAGAGACCATCCTTCCATTCACGGGTGGCTGGATTGATGCAACCGAACAAGTCATCGGTGCTAACCGCTTTGGGGTTCAAGTCGGTCGTGAAACATTTCTTGCCCATGTTGATGTATGTCCTTGCAAGCATCTTCCAAATTTGACTCTTTCCCGTCCCTCCGTTTCCAATAATGAACACACAGTGACGCACGGCCAGCAGTTCTTCCAATTGGACGACCTTGAGCACAAAGATGTCCTCCGCCTGCAACCCATTCTCAATGGTCGCTTTCCGGATTTCCTCTTCCAGATGCTCATCTCGCTTCCGCAGCACTTCAACCTTCGGGAAAAGATCTCCGATGAGACCGTGGAACACTTGCAAATCGTCCGTGACGATTTTGGGAAGGTTGAAATCACGAAGGGCTCTCATGAGCACGTTGTCCTCCGGAACGTGTGGGTCGGACCGCTTCAAGGACCCGGCAACAACCAGCACGGACTTGATTGCACGGAGACCCCAATCGTAGTGGTCTTGCTTTGACAAAAGCTCGCGATTGAGTTTGTAAAGCGTGTTGAACTTGCGGGCGAGCGAGCTCGCTTCAATGAAACCTTCAGCCATCAACATGATTTCACAAATAAGCTCCAAGTTGGGGACACACATGGAGCACGGTCGGAAGAGGGCTTTGATGTTTTCGGGTAGTTCCGTTCGTCCGGCGTATCCCGGGTTCATGGTAATGAAATAACCGACAGTCAAGGCGAGGCCAATTTCCTCTCCTTGGAAGATGAATCGCTTTTTCTTGGCGCGCAGTGCGTCTTGAATGGACTTCACTTGGGTGGCGACGACGGACAATACTTCAACGGAGATACGGTTGAACTCGTCGAAACAACCCCAAGTTCCCGACTGCGCAAGTCCCTTGAAGATGTTTCCGATAGATTTGTAGTCCATCTGTTCGGAACAGTTGAAAACATACACCATGATAGCAAGGGCTTTTCCCAAATCCTTGACCGTCTCAGTTTTACCGGTACCAGCAGGCCCGGCAGGAGCACCACCCATGATCAAGTGGAGGGATTGGGTCAGGGTTATGTAACACCGATCCGTCAAAGCTGTGACGACGAGACGGGGCGTGTTTCCAAGGTATTCGTAATTGTACCGGAAAACAGCGTCACAAATGTTGATGATACAGTTGTTCTCGGCATCATCCCACCGCAGACGGAGTTGCGACTGCCAGCTGAAACACTGAGCATTTTCCGCTTTTTCCGCAATGAGCTTTGCAACCATGTCACGGGCGTGGACATCCAGCGTACAGACAGTCATAATCATTTGACGGTCGCCGCGACTCAGTTCCCCTTGAATCAAACTGATAAGGGCAGTCAATTGGTTGACTTGCTTCTTGTAGTAATCCTTGAGGGAGTTTTCATAGCCTTCCTCAAGTCGTCCAAATGCAACATTGACTTCCGTGGTCCACCATATTTGCGTGCCCGCAAGGGTGATTTGTGCAGGGTGATCGAAAATCCACTGCTCACGGGGCTTCTCTTCGTAGCTGGAAACAGCCTCGCCGAGGAGATGCTTCAACGTTGCTCGCATGGTGTCCACCAACCGGTTGAGCCAAACTTCTACAGGTCCGGTACAATCGCATGGATTGACAAATGCAACATATTCCTCTTGCTGGGAGTACATCCCAATAGCGGTCTTTGTCAACTCCCCGCCCTCCTTTTTCTCAAACTCAAGCCGCGCAATGCTGTCGAAGAGTTTTGGAAGGTGAATTGCGACTTCCTGAGGCATGTTTCCTTTGGCGAGGATATCAAGCAGATCGGATGCAGAAACAAAGTAGAATCTGGGGAAGGCCAGACGCTTCGTTTCGAGATACTCTGCGAGTGACTTTTCGCAGAGCGCCAATTGACCTTGCAGATGCTCGAGCTTTTCAAAGAGCCCCTCTTTGGTGCATGCTTCGACGCAATTGGGCGTCTTACAGGCTTCCTTCATAAGCGCTTTATAGTTCGCATCGATCCCATCAAAACGACGCGAGTCTTCCGGGAGTTGGGCCCTGATATCCTCTGACCCCATGAAGATGTTTTCGAGGTGAGACCAAGTCTGTTGAACCTCCAACCAGAGAGTAATGACAGAGTCCACCGTCGATAACGTGTTTTGCCATTTCGTGATCTGCGTCTCGAAGTGCGCGACATATTTGGATGTCATCATGGTTTGCAGCATTACTTGGTTATCCTCAAGCGTTTCGATGAGCTCTTCCGAACTCTTGAGGAGAGGCGTCTGTGTGCTTTCATGCATTTCGTAGGTGAACTCCATGGTGCTCCAAGTTTTGGCAAGGTCGTTGAGGACTTTTTCCATTGAGAGTTCCTTTGTCGCGCGATCGACGATGACTTTGACTTCGTCTTCATACTTGTGAAGCTGGAGACTGAGCAAGTCCTGGAACTTCATGTCCTTGGTCAAGACGAACGTTACGCCCGTGGTCTTCATGAGCTGCTTCCAGTGACGCTCGCGAATGGCGTTGCTCCTCAACTCGCCCACAGCCCTCAAGCTCGTAATCATATCCTTCACCATCTGATCCAATCCACTGTAAACGTCCCACGCTTTAATCTCCTTGTCCATGCGCCTCAACTCCTTCGCGAGATCCCTGCACCGAGTTTCCATCGCATCGGTGTCAATCTCGTTCCACAGGGAAGTCCGCCATTCGTTGAACATGAAGGTGACCAGCGACACGACATCCCACACGCTCTTCAACATGCCGATATCCCGACGACAATCCACGAGTTGTTTGTAATTTGGCAGAGTGAGCTCAAACAACTCGCACGAGTTTTTGAGCGCCGCCGCCTCGTTTTCCATCGCCAACACGTCCATGTGCACAGAGTCCACCAACTCGTACGCCCGCATCGGCCCAATATCAAACTTGAACGGCGCCTTCTTTCTAAACTCTTCTCGGAAATTGTGGTTGCGCATTTCAAACCGGTTGCATTTCTGTTGGAGGACATCCACCTCTTTCGCCTGGAGCGGTGCGACTTGGTCCTTGATCGACACGGACAACTTTTTGACCTCGGACCATTCCTCAGGCAGGTCGTTGAGGAGTTTGTGAGTCTCTTCAGGCATCTCCACGCCGAATTGCCGGAGAAGGGTGATGGTTTTGCGGAGGGGTTCAAACATCCTATCGATGCTTCCCGATCGGTGTTTGATGGCATGCAACAAGCCCATGGCAGATACAAGCTGCTCGTAATTCCCTTCCTCGATCTTCCCTTGCAACCCCTTCTTGTTGTGCTTGACAAACTGCGCGAGCTCGTTCAAGTTGGCCACGGCGTCGTCGGAAAGGTGCTTGGTGAGCGTGTAACTCCATTTTTTGACCACAACGTTCAGAGACTGTTTCAGTGGCCGGGCGTCGACGCGGAACCATCCTTGGAAGACGACTTCCGGTTCGGTCGCCATGATGGTCTTGTGGATTCCCTCGAATTTGCGGATCTCGTTTTCGAATTTCTCGAGCTGGATGGGTTGTTCGTCCTGCTCTTCGCCGCCGGCTTCTGCTTCGTCCTCGCTCTTTTCTCCGGATTGGAGGAACTGCCTCATGTACTCTTGGCGATTCTCCTGTAAAAGTGGGGAGGGGCTATCAGCTTGGAGTTTCTCACTTCACCATTTAACTACCCCACCCTTACCGTCCATAGGTACGAGAACTGGTCGTAACCATCGCGGTAATTCAAGCACTCGTCCATGATATCGTGTGTGCGGGTGATAATCTCCCGGCTCAACCTGCCAATCTCCTCATTCCGCAACATTTCACCCAAATAAGTCTCATTCTCATTATCGAGTTGTTGCAGTTGCTTTTGCTTGGTCTCTTCGGACTCTTGGTCAGCTGAGTCCTCGTCACCGTTAGGCTGACTTGGAATCGCTCCCTCGGCGCCGGCGTCGGTGGGCGGGGCTGCCGTGCTCGGTGTACTGACTTCGGCAGCTGGTTGAGCTCCGTCGGCAGCGGTGGAAGGCGCCGGGGTTCCAGCAGCGTCGTGGACTCCGTCGGTAGGGGCCGCAGGTGCCGCGGTTGCAGCGACGCCTTGAGCTCCGGACGGGGTTGCATCGGCTACCTTGGGCACAGGAGCAATGCGACCCACCAGAGATGCCACGTCGTAAATGTTCTCCAGCAGTTCCGTGATGATCGCCAACAGACTGTCGTCAGCATCTGAATACACCAAGACACGAAATACCAAGTTAGCGGGGTCTTGAGACATTGCCACACTGGAGACGAGTCATCGTCTTCTTTTCATTACCTTCTTCCATAGACGGAGTAAACACCAACACCTCATTCTCCAACTCCAACTTTGCTTCCATGAGCGGTCCCAACTCGCTCACTTTCCCAGCATCCATATTGGTCGTCAGGTACTCCAAACTCGTCTTGACCGTAGTCAAGAAACCAGCCTTCACGATGCCGTCAACGTATTCCCTATACTTTGTCCACTCTTCACTCTCCTCGTCCACGCCTAGCACCTCACGCGTGTGACCCACCAACCCATGAATGACGATCCCGTCCCGCTTGATGGCTTCGTAGCTAGTGGTCAATTTCGCCTCCTTTTCTTCAATGTTGAGCAATTTTTTGCCATCTTTTCGTTCGATGAGCGGGTTAGCCGACCAAGCCTTCATGAGTTTCTGGATATGTCCGATATTCGTCTTCATGATCTGCAAGATATTGGCGAGGTCACCCACGGACGTAGCGATAGCCGTGATGTGTTCCTCGATTTGTTCGGATTTCCAGTTGAGGGTGGACAAGGCGACGCCGATTTGCTCGTCGATCTTTTGGATCCTGTTTTCGATCAGGGGGCGTTCGACGTCTAGTACACCTGTGCGGATACCGTTGTACATTTGGCAGATGTGGTCGAGACTGAAGATGTATTTGCGGAATACTTCTGCTTTGGAGTAGATGGATGCTGCTGCCGTGGGGGGTTGCACTGAGAGGGCTTCAAAGTACCGGACTTCGCGGAGGAGGGCGACGACTTTCGGGTCAAAGTTGACGCGGAGGAGACCCGTTTCGTTGCGGAGGAGGAGGGGTTTGTTGAGGTTTGCATCGGATTCGTCGATAATGGTCTCGCTCCATCGAGTGTAGACGGTGTTTTCGTAGGCTTCCAGGGTTGCAAAGATTTCTGCGTACTTGGTTTTCACCATGTTGGCTTCTTCGCTGTTCATCGCGCTGTGGTTCAACTAATTGTATGTTGGGTGGTCCCGGAAAGGAACGTAAGTCATAATCAATGAACACTGCTGCGCACAACTTCCCTCGCGGCTACTTACACTCTTGAGCTTATCCATCCCCTTAACGATCCGATCCCTCAACTCATGTATCCAAGCAACAGCGCCCGTCACCGGCGCCATATTATAATGAATCGGCGGCGCCTCCTTGTACTTTAAAAACACGGCGGCGACATCATCCAAATCCTGCGAGAAGGTCCGCAAGAGCTGGAAATACTTTCTCTCGAAATCGTGCTGGATCGTCGGGCGGGAGAGTAACCCCGCGAAGGATTCGAGGAGGCGGAAACACGAGTGTAGACCTGAACAGTCGTCGAAGCCTTGGCACAGGATGGTCCCGATGCGGCGGTCGAGGTCCGTGATTTTTTCGTGGAAGGTGCCGAGGTCTACTTCGAATTGGGGGAGGTTGATGTCCAGAACGTCGTATTTGAGTTTGCTGAACGTTCCCAACGCAGCGGTGAATTCAGTGAAGATTTGGGCGACTTGGGAGCTGAGGATCTTGCCCTGTGGTATGGATGGTACAACCATTTAGTTCCGTCACGCCGCCATTACCCATAGACACATATCCCAAATGATGCTTTCTTTACCTTTGTCCCCCCAATCTCAATCTTCTCCAACCGGTTAAACTCAATAATCGTATCAAACAACTCCAAAATCTGCTGCACGCGGACCAAGAATTTATCCAACCTCACAAACACCAACTTGGCATCAAACTGCCACGGCCGGTTCGTTTCCGCCGTCTGGGATTTACACTCGTAATACGTCTGCTTGAACGCATCGCACACACGGAGCACCAACTTGATACGTTCCGCGGCTTCCTCGGGCTCGGAGGTGAAGAGTTCGGCGGGTTGGATGTGCTCCCGCGCTTTTTCGATGATGTCGTTGCAGATTTCTTGGAGGACGACTGTCAGGCGGGTGGGTGTGTTGTAGTATTTGGAGTGCCGGGAGATCATGACGAGCGTGTAGAGCATCGGGGGGAAGATTTGTGTGAGTTCGGCAAAGTCGGTGCTGCCGGAGAGGCGTTCGACTTGCGGGCGTAGGGCGCGGAGGTAGGTGTTGATGTCGCTTGCTTCGTCGAGAGCTGAAGGAGGAGAAAAGTGACAATCAGCAAGCGCTATTATTGGGATTTTTTTGGGACAAGACGAGTACAAAGATGATTCCACTTACCAAACACAACTTCATCAAAAATCATCTTAAACGCCGGGTAATACGTACTCTTACTCGCCTCCAGCACCTTACTAATTTTCTGAATCTTCTCATCCGTCAACTGCTGATGGATACTCTTCAAATTTGCCGCCTTGGCGGCCCAGAAATCAATCTCGACCATCGGACCCGGGTTGAGCCCTTCCTCCAGCGGCGCCGCCGAGGAGGACTTGATCACCTCTTTGATCTGGTGCGTCCAGTCGATCACCGCGGATTCGAGCGTGTGGAGGATGGATTTGTCGGTCACGGTGTTGACGCGGGAGCCGTGCGGGAGGGGGAGCATCGTCTTACCCTATTTTTCATTGCGGATAGGAAAGATAGAATTCCGGTCAGTTGCATTTGCACTTTACAAATCAGAAAAACGAGAGGAAAAAGAAAGGTAATCGTTTATCACAGAAGACGCACCTTTGACTTGCCCGAAATAACATACACAGCCCCATTCAACTGATGAAAATGTCTCAACACATCATTGGCCACAACCTCCGGCCACGTCTCCAAATTCTTCGGGTTTGTCAACAACGGGAGGTACACCTCCTCCAACAGCGTACTCAAAAACTCGAGCGGGTTGGCGCTCAAATCACCCATACTCAGCTCCTCCTCGAGTTTGGTTCCACCCGTGATGGGGTTTTCGAGGTTCTTTTTGATGAAATAAACGGATTTTTTCTTGAGGGAGGGAGGGAAGGTGGTGGCGGGGAGGAGGTCGTCTTTTTGGGTGAGGTAGAAGAGGAGGGTCGAGTGGGATTGGTCGAGGAATTTTACGATGATTTCCCTGTGCGTGTGCGTTTTATGAAAATAAGCTTGCAGTTCACCCAATTCCCCAATCCACAAAGATCACGACAAAGAAAGAAAGAAAAAACTCACAAATTCTCCGGCACCCCAACCATCTTCTTCCACTTATCCGCCTTAATCTTCAGCGCATTCAACACGCGGTCCTCAAACCACGCCACTCTGGAATCTACATGAACAACAGCTGGCGCATCGTCACCTCCACCGTCCCCGCCATCCTTGTCCTTCTTGCCCTTTCCTGGGGTGGCAGGCGGTTTGGTGGTGGACTCCGCGTCGCCGGATTTGGGGTCTTCGCCCGGCATGGTCGTAGTCGTGGGTGGTTATTTGTGAATGTATGTAGGTTTATGGATTTGGTGATGGTTGTGAGAGTGAGTGGTCTATCTACAGGTGGCCAGCACCTGGAGCGACCCGAGTGGGAAGTGTGATATGAATGTACAGATGGAAATGGAGGTGAGGAGGAAGTTGATGGGAATGAAGATGGGCCACTTTGGGATGCCCACAAAACAAGTATTTGAAATATACAGAATCCCCAACCAACCCGATCGGAAGAAAACTCGAGTGAACTGATATTTTGTGGTTGGCCACATTCTGGAGGAGACCATTCATTCGACGCGTTCTGGCTTACAGCATCACATTGCGCCACATGGACCGGGGGGTATCCACGCTCAATGCACCTCAAATCCCCGGTCGTCCCCGGGAAATGCCGCAACCCTCACAAAAGGCCTCAAAAAAAGCAGATTTAAAAGGAAGAGAAGGGGCAAGACGATCAAACCCCCATCTTTGACCAGACCCAACTGCAATATGTCCGTCGAAGCGCCTCCAAAATTCGTCGAAGCGCCTCCAAAATTCGCGCCCGCTCTGTCGCCCCTCGAAACGTCGCTCCGCCAGCTCCTGAGAATATCGTACTTTAAGGAAAAAGCGGATTTGGTGGTGGCGGAGAAAATGCTCAGAGAAGCTAGAATTTACACCGTCAGCGAGCTGGAAAAGAATCAAACTCTGCATCAGAAAGGCGATTGGTGCGTTCTACGATACTTGCGCAATCACAAATACGACACGATGTTCCATGAACATGCATATCGTGTGGCGGATCGAATGCTACAAAGGAATCACGCTTCCGAAAAGTAAGGTTTTTGTTATTCATCGCTTGCTTTTGTTGGGAACGACGAGACGGGACGCTCATGTATTCCTTCATTCCTTCCTCGATTTTTGGCAGTTGAGCAAAAAAAAGAAGCTCTGGTGTGGCGGGTTACGCTGGCCGTTTTCTGGATTGGCTTTTGATGGAACGAGCGCTCTACAAGCTCGTAATATCGTACTTTGCCAATGACTCCGCCAAAGCGGCAAAAGCCGTAGCACTCCTCCTGGACCTCGGCATCTGGACGGTGCAGGAACGGAAGATCACACCCATGTTGTGTGATATTTTGATTTTGAGGGAGACAAAGGGTGGTAGAGCCGATAAATCTGTTCCGTCCAGGAGTAGAAATCGTCGCGCGGTTAACGGTACAGTACATCAGTTTTTTGACGGACGGGTCAGAACAAGTCAAAAGTGCCAAGGACAGTGCTCTCTTTCTTGTAGGGTGGGGAAGGGCGGGTTTGCGAGGGGTTGTATGAGGTGCAGAGTGAACCGCGTGGCCCGCATTTTAGTGACGTGACGAACGGGGATGCTGGTTATGACACTAAGATCATTTTACTTCTCCAATATATCTTTTTGAGTGTTTGTGGAAACCCCCTTCACCGTCCCCTCCACTTCATTTCATCAAGGCTTCATCTAATCCCCTACTTTGCATGACCGTACTGCGCCATTTTCCTGGTGCGGAGTATATAACCCGCTCCAATGATGCTCGACCGGAAGGGTAGGGTGGGCCGTAAGGCCGATGATGCCGCGGTCGTTAAATATACTTGGGCGGCTGATCAGTAGGTGCTTTCGGGTGCCGTTCTTTTTTGCAAACTTGTTTTGTCTTTTTGTTGAGTGTGTAGGTGACGGTGTGTTGGAAGTGGGGTTGGTGGTGATCACTGCAATGCTCGACTGTGCTTCGCACAGTACAGCAGGTACAGGGTGTACAGGTACGAGGAGTGGGCCGGAGCAGTGCAGAAAAGGGGAGGACACCAGCAGCACACCGGGTATGGCGTGCCTCTTCAGGTAACTACCAAGACCTCGTGTGTCCAGTGAACGAGTTGTCCATCTTCGCAATGTCCTCTTCCCCCCTGGCTTTCTGAACGCGTCGCGTACAACAAGCAAGCGTCCATTCCATGCAACGATAAGTTGTGCATTTTCTGACAGTATCACGAGAAATAGCGATGGTGAATCGGGTGGACAATAGCGGTGTACAATGTATGGCATGTGAAGCCCAGACGAACGTTGATGAATCGGGAACAAATGTCAAGATGCAACGCAGAGTGTGGGAAATATTGGTGGGGTATCCAAGCTCAACTGAGTCCAGTCCAGCGCTGGTGGGTCGAATGATTATTCTATCTATCTAGATAAACAAAATGCAACACTGAGTGTCCCAGTCCAACCTCCTCCTCAGCTCTCACTGACAGTGCAATCCTTCCAGAATCCGCATGACTTCACGCTGTCTATGATCCTCTTGCGGGAGTGGACACACTCCCCGAGCTCGCACCTCAGGAAACGGGAAATCCCACTGAAGAACGCAAACCGTTTGGTGAAGGAGGCCACAATGATTTTTCGTGGGCAGGTTGGTGCTTCTGGAAGGATCGCACTGTCAGAATCTACTCGTTTCGTCCACTTGTCAAGGCCAGAATTCAAAGGAAACCAAAAACAAAGACGTCTAATATGATGAATTAATAGAGGACTACATGTAACGTTCACTTGAGGGTATAATATCGGAGGAGACTAAAAACAACAACCTGTAGGTCCTTTCGCCATCACCAGCCCACTCCCACCATCATCCCATTCTTCAGGCCACAAAGCGAACCTTTGCCTTGTGATACATCGTCCCTGTCTTGTTCTCAATAAACCCGGGCAGTATGCCGATAATGGACTGCCCACCCCGCTCCTTATCCTCCGACTCATGCTTGTCGTCGTCAAATACCTCATGCTTGTCGTCGTCAAATACCTCATGCTTGTCGTCGTCAAATACCTCATGCTTGTCGTCGTTAAACTCGTCCCCTGCTGACGGCAGGTATACTTGCACCCCACCCGGCCCCATAGCCTTCTCGAGTTCGATGCACTTTGTGGCGAAGATTGCCATGGTATCCGCGGGCGCATCCACGCCAAACAGCTCCCGCGCTTGCGTTTGGACGAGTTCCGTGATTCGTTCTCGGGTGACGGGTTCGGTTTGGTTGAAGATATATGTGACGAGGATTTGGCCGATGGCGCGGAAGAATACCCATTCTTTTACGATGCGGGGAGTGTAATTGGTAGCCATGGCGTATGGAAACTCCGCGGCTTGGCCCCAGGATGGGATGGATTGCGGGACGTCCTCGCGACTGGTTTCTGGCGCTGCGCTCCACACTCCCACATACACGGCATTCAGCGTGGTCCACAAGCCCCGAATCACGAAATGGAATTTGACGGGATTCCATTCGCCGGCCGTATCGCGCGAGACACCGACGTTGAGGACTTCCTCGTCATTTTTATATGCGTGTCCGCGCCGTCTTTTAAAGTATCGGAATCCAACGAAGCCCGCGCCGTCTTTTAAAGTATCGGAATCCAACGAAGCCCAAAACGGCCAGCACCACGATGGAGACACCCACTGCTGCCGCAATGACGCCCACAGAAGTTCCTCCGCTGCCTTCAAAGTTTGCGGCGGCGGGGCTGTTGTTTGGGCTGTTGTTTCGGCTGTTGTCCGCTGGAAAACGCGTATATGCAAAGTGTTAGCTGACAGCGCCAAGAACTCAAAAACAGTGCGTATTGAACCTCTTACCGGGAGCTGGGCATTGGGGTGGAGCTGGGAGAGTTCGAAGATTATCATCCAGGCTACATCTTTCAATTCCCGCCCAGGACAGAATTGGTGGAATATCGGTAATATTGTTGTTTTCCAGTTTCCTACATGCCAAAGACGCGTGAGTTTGAACACAGTGTAAACAGGTGGACAGATGGGCGCTC
>JADGKA010000229.1:0-29196 GCA_027604605.1 Borealophlyctis nickersoniae | reverse complement strand
TTCAAGGCCCGGGCAAGGGGACGAGTCTTTCGTGGTTGATCACCACGCCCACCACGCCCACCACGCCCCCCACCACCTGCACCACCTGCACCACCTGCTCGCTCTTGATCTTCCTCGGCACCACTGTTCAGCTTATCCTCCTTTTGATGCTGCTCATGAAATGCCCTCGCGGCCCGCCCGCCGTCTTCCGCTCGTGAACCACGAGGAGCGTCCAATGTCCTGCTCAAGCCGGCGACTCCGCTGTCTTTGCCGCTCGCAAAACTGCCGAAACTGCTGGTGCTGCCGTCGTAATGGTGTTGACGATAAGAAGTTTGGGATCCGTGCGAGGTGACGGAAGCGTCGGACGGACGACGCAATGCCAGGTGGCGAATGTCGAGAGCCGAACTGGTGATATGGTTGTAGAGTGAAGAAAAGGACGAAGTTGAATTGGTTGGTTTGTGCTGCAGGGAAGGTAAGTAGGTAGGGGTAGAGGTTTGTTGACGTGAGCAATTGGCTTTGGTGAGGTTACTTGCAAGAACCAACTAACCTGGACTTGTTCCCCGGCATTCCTGCAACTGTGCTCTCCAACAGTCCCTTCCATGGCGGAAGGGAAACTGCTTCTTCCTACTACTACTCCGTCACCATGTCCTCGAAGGCGACCGTAGTTGCCGTTTTCCTGGTGTCGGGAGATAGCGTCTAGCCTCGTTTCGCTCCCGCAGGATAAGGAGTACAAAGAACAAGGTTGGGCCGCCGGAAAGGCAGGCGGGGGCGGCACTCGACGTGTCGTTGACATTGAAGAACAGAGTAGGTATTTGTTTCGAGGTGGGAAAGTCTCCGGTTGCAACAGACAGCAAGATACTGTCGGCTTTCTCTGTCGTTCTCTTTATACTACAGTATGTACGTCTGTGGGAGGATTTCGTTCGTTTCGTCGTTTCCCGTTGTGTGGGTGGGTGAGAGTGGGAACGAACAGAGTGTCGAGTATTACGCTTCTTTTCCCTTCCTCCTCGAGTCCGTCCCTCTACTTAGTCCGTCCAGTCAATTCCTTCGTCTATTTGCGCGGGGGTCTCTTCCTTGCTTCTTGCCCTCTTCCCTTCAGTTGGAGACCCTCTCTGTAGGAGACCCTTTGCCGCAAACCCCAACAACACGACGCATCGCAAGCATACTACCTACCTACCTTAGGTAACTTACTTACCCAGGATCCGAAGCGAGCGGGCTTTGCCCATCAGACAGCCCGAAAAGCCCTGGAAGCCTGTCAAGCCCTCAAATTGGATACTGAAAGCCCACCGCCCGCCACGCCCTTGGTTCCGCTTCCATAATCCATCCGCAATCCCGCATGACCACTAAGTACCAAATGCCCACAAAGTCCGCCCCGCTCCCAAGAACTTTTTGCTTTTGATCCAACCATTCCCAAATTGAAGTCTTCGGTCCCCCCTTTCCCGTTGAACGTGCCTCCATCCACGCTTCTCCAATGGGAATAAAGTCCCTCAAGAGCTCCCTCAGCCGATTCGCCAAAGGCTCAACAAAGTGGCGTCCCATTGCCGACTTTGCGGGAAGGCGCGTAGCGATCGACGCTTCAATTTACCTGTATCGGTATCTGAGATATTACCCAAAAGCATACCAAATACCCGCACAGTACCCGCCGCCAGAGTTCAAAGCTCACATATACGGCCTCCATACATTCGTAACTCGTCTCTTGCAATACGGAATAAAACCCATTTTGGTTTTTGATAATGGTGGTTCTGAGGCACGTAATTTGGCAAAACAGGTCGAGAGGGAGCGGAGGGCAAAGCGGCACGCCGCGATGAGTACCAGAATCAAACAAGAAATGAGGCGGGTGGATAGACTGGAGAGTCTAAAAGAGATCTTGGAGAAGGTTAGCCAATCCCCCTTGGAGAATCAGAGGGATATACTGCGTAGAGTAAAACGTACCTTAGATTTGGACGTCGTCTTGACAGCACCAGAGATTAGTGGAAATACACAGTCCTCTGTTGACGTTACTCACAGCGGTGAAATGATCCCTGATACGGTGGCAACCCAGTTGGTTACGCTTCGCCGGAAGGCATCTCAGTCAATTTCACGCCACCCAATGACAATTAAAGAACCCAAGCTTTTCGATGAAATTTTGGGGTCAGAGTGTGTGGAACAAACACATTTAGCAGAGCTCAACGACTTCATCGACCGGCAAAAGCATCGCGCACGGCTGCTGCAAAAACAAGTTGCATGCGTTACCCCCGAGATCCGCGCCGAATGCACAGAATTGCTGGATTTGATGGTATAAAGGTTTGGCTTCATGCTGACTCGAGGAGATAAAATATGCTAATCGCAAAATGGTTCGCTGCCCCGCAGAATATCCCTTACTTTATCTCTCCCCCTGACTTCGAAGCAGAATCCATTTGTGCCTCGCTCGCGAATGCCGGCGTTGTCGACGCTATCGTCACCGATGACACGGACGCGTGCGTTCTTACGGATAAACCAGTTCTTCAGAAACTGTTTCAGCCTCCTCCTCCAGACGTTCCGGTGGATCACGCGCTGGTCGTGGACATGCCAGAGGCCAGGAAAGAAATGAACTTTAGCAAGGAGCAGGCAAGAACGTTTCCTGGAACTTGGTGGTCGGCTGAAAAATGATGCTTATTATGGATCATATCATATCACTTCCGAGCAGTTCCTGGACTTCTGTATCCTCTCAGGGTGTGATTTCAGCAGCACGCTGACATTGGTCGGGCCAGTGAAGGCCTACAAACTTCTATCGGAGCACAAATCCATTGAGGACATCTTGGATGCTTTCAAAAAGTCTGAGGATGCCGCCATGGACGATACAGAGTCCAGCGCCACACAAGCATCTGTTGAGGTTGCACGTATCTATCAACGTGATGCTTTTGACGAACCGCCATCCTCATCATCCAAAGCTCCATCGCAATCGGTCCCAAAATCAAATCTTCTGAAACGACACGCCCCCCGGCCGGGATTCGATTATGCTATGGCGCGGGAGGCGCTCACGCCCAAATTTCCCGTACCAGCAAAATGGAAGGAAGAGTTGGATGGAAAGGAGATCGGGATGGTGGAAAACGAGGTTAAGCTGCAGGAGTTCCTGGATCGATATGCGACACCACACGGCCTCGTCGGGGAGCCGACTTACGTCGTGCAGGTTAATCTCGGGACGGCGAGCGATGGAAAGGCGTTGGTAGCTAGTGCATAAAAATAATGGAAGTTGTACATAGTAGCAACAGAACAAACATGCAAGGCTCCGTGCGAGAAACCTTCTGGCTGACGATGAGGGCAATGAGTAGCATGGCGGGGCAAAATTCCAACTTCGCCCGCCCATTCATAAGGCCCCTATGCAACCACTGAAAAGTCCATCGATGCAGAAACACGATCAATGTCGACGAAAATCCCAGGATTATAAATAGGTCTATTGCTGATTGCGCCCATCACCGTCCTCTCATCCCAACCATCCACGGGATTGCGACAAGTTCTTCTGCGATCGCATGGTTTCCATCTCCGCTTCCATTTGCTTAACTTTTGCTTCCAAATTGGCAATTTTTCTCGACGCATTGTCGCCCTTTTCTTTCATTTCATCCAATCGCGCTTCGAAAAGCTCCATGTGCGAACCTGTAGGAACGCCCGTCAAACTTTCGCCCTCCCTTTTATGCAATAGCAAATTAGCCCCGAGGCACCTCAAAACCCTTACCAACGGCAAAGCATAAGCCAGACACTATGAGCATAGCCGCTATGCATAAAAATGTCTGCTTCTTCACGGAGGACGAGACGTCCTGCAGTTTCGAGTTGAAAAATTGCGTGGTTTTTGGCGATGGTGTGGTTTTACTGGGTGTTCGCGAGAAAGGGTGAGCAGCAGCCGTTGTCGCTTTTCCACGGACCAGCCGAGGGAGGAGGTGGTAAGATGCTCTTGGGGGAAACATGGTGATGGATGACCGGACCAACATTTTGGGATGCGGGAGCTGGAATGGGATGCGGGGTCTGGGGGTGCAGAATTCAGTACGGCTAAGCCACGTGCTTGGACGACTGGTAGAATATCCGTCTGATGTCCGTTGCAGTGATCTTGACCATCGCCGTGATTCTTGTGACGACGTTCTCGGTCCGACTATGGCTGGTACTGTCCAGGACCTGGTCCAGAACATCCACCACAAACCCCACTAGTACCAAACGAAGCAAGCCATGCAAAACCTGCATCGTCCTCGGTTCAGGTCCGCCCGTGCCCCCGTTCGTCCTTTGAATTGGGTGGGCAGACAGACCTCACGTCTTACTGAATTTGATACAAAAGGCGGACACACGATGGAAATGTTTCGTCTTCTCCGTTTGTTGCCAGTGCAACAGTTTAGTCCGCGACTGTATGTTTTGGCACACACAGACAGAATCAGTGAGACCAAAGCCCGACAATTCGAGGAAGGAAAGAAGCAACGTGAGACAGTTGAGGTAATATGCAACGTCGGTTAGATACAATGTAGGGACTGCGGGGGAACGGAAAGAGGGTCATGACATTGGATATTTCATTCCATTGACGCCTTATCAACTTTAGTATATCCTCTGTCGCGTCCCTCGAAGCCGTGAAGTTCGGCAATCATGGTTCACCAGCGTCTTCACAACTGCCAAATCGCTATTGTTCGCCATGCAAATTGTTTTCCGCAGCATGCCTGATTTGGTGAGGGACCCCAGTCGTGCGGTGTACATGATTGAGATGGTATGTTGACGCAAGAGCGGAACGTAGATTGTATGCAATGGACCTGGGACGTGTGTTCCGATCTGCGTAGCGGCATTTTTGCTTCGGGTATGAAAAAGAGTTAAAGCTTGATAACGCAAGGGTTTTTGTGAAATGACCTGTCTCGGAAATAATAGGTTCTGGCCATCAAACATGTCCACATTGTGTTTGTTGAGTCGTTTGCGCGAGTTGGACACCTTTCACTGTCAGGGAAAATTCTTTACTATTTCGCAGACAGATTCGTAGTGCAGTGGCCGCAACTCCGGCAAAGGTACCCTCGTGCTGAATATTTGGGCAAGATAATATGATAGTGAGACGCAGCGACAAAAGGCGGCTGCAAGTTAGAAAGCCACCGAGAAGATCCTTTTTCATAATTGTAATATTACTCAAGTCAACCATGAAATCTACAAATGAGCTCCCACATATTTACAATCTCTCTCCCTTATTCACTGGGGCGGCGCTTGGTTTTCCACAAACTCTGTCGCATCCTCTCTTGTGATGCGTTGAATTTTGGAAACCTTGTTCGTAAATGTTACCCCATAGAAGGTGTCGGCGTGGGTGAGCAGCTCGGGCCGGAACGTCGTGGTAATGAACTGGGCGCTTTCCGAAAGTTCGTGGATCATATCTAAGAAGGTGGTTTGATGAGCAGTGGCCCATGGTGATTCCCCGTTACGAACAACTTACTTGCGACAGCTGTGCGGTACTGAGCGTCCAACGCCGAATCAATCTCATCAAAAAGATAAAACGGTGCGGGATCGCACTGCTGAATTGCAAAGATCAGGGCAAGAGCCACAAGAGATTTTTGTCCACCGCTGAGCTGTGGCATCCGCAGTCCCTCATCCGTTTTTGAATTGAAGGACACTTGGATAGCAACTCCAGTGTACTGATCGATAACGCTGGCGTCCCTCCCCTTCGATTTGCCTGCGGCCGCTTTCCCCTTGCCCTTGCCCTTGCCCTTTCCCTTCGGCGCGCTCGACCCCGAGTCCTCATCAGATAATTCCAAATCTTGCGAGTCTTCGTTACTCTGCGCATGATATTCATGAGATACGAACCAAGTGATGGATATCAGCCCTCCTCAACGTACCCCGTCCGCTCTGCGCAACATGATCAGGCTCCCTCTGCCTGCTGGCACAAGCTTCTCCCACACGTCTGCGAAATATTTGGCAACTTGTTTGAAGGTCCTTTCGATCGCTTCGTCTTTACGTTGGTCCAAATTCTGGATCAAGTCTTCGATGGCCTTTCAGATGCAGAGATATGTCATTAGGCATTGCCGGTCGGTCTGTTGTCATTCACTAGCCTTTTGTCTTACACTGGCGGAGTTATCAAGCTCCTCCTTCCTCTGATCGAGTTGGGTCCGCTGCTTTGTGAAATTTTGATATTGCTCAATCGCCTTCTTGTTAACATGACTGAATTTCTTGAGGCTTTCTTTGACTTTGTGCAGGTCGGCCATGAGCTGAAATCCAGAAAAGCAAGTTAATCTTTGTGTCGGTAGAACAAGACAGATATTGGTGTTCACCTTTTTGGTGCTGGTATTCTTGTATTTGTCGAAAGCCCCGTCCGGAAGCAGCCCCAAATCGCGAATACTCTTCACCGACATTTCTTTCTTTTCTAGCATCCTTGATCTTTTTACTAAGTAGTGCTCAACTACTCGTTGTTGCTTCTGCATATCTTTCTGAGCTTCGACTTGCTCTGCCTACGAGTTCAATAAAAAGGACGTGAGTGGGTGCACGATTGCTTGGGCCTCTGCTCATCTGTCATACCTGCGCTTTCTCCAATGACTGGTTTCGCTCTCTGATAGTGGCGGAGGCTTCATCTAGTTCCTCATCGATTGCTGGACAAGAACAAATATAGACCCGCGCGGTCAATATACATTCGATTCGCGGGGGTTTTATGATCAAGGACATACTCGTGATTTTCTCAACAGCTGTTTCAATAGCCCTCTCGACATTCAATAGCTCTTGCCGCCTGCCCTGTAGCTGAAGGTTTGCTTGCCCTTCCGACATCATACTCTCCAGCTCAGCGGAAAGTTCGTTGCGTCGCCTTCTCAAGTTTTCGTTCAACTCGCTCTCAAGAATAGTTTTTTCTCGTTCCAGCTTGAACGATCGGGTGTCAGATACCATCTCAGTCCAGAATAGCGAATATCGAAACAGAACATACTGTAGCACGGCTTGTTGCTGCCTCAGATAACTCTTGCTGCAAGGCTTCTATCTCCGAAGTGAGTTCCTCAAGTCGTTGCTGTTCACCGGACGACAGGGTTTTGGCCAGTGGAGTACTGAGCTCCGCCTCGTAAGCTTGCAGTTGTATGGTGTTGTTTCTCACAGTCGATTGAAGGCTTTCCAGGGACCGTTCCTGTAGCACTTTATCTTAATGGACTTCAGTTGAGTTGATGACGAATCATGTCCGGCACACGAACCCTGAGGGCAATGGAGTCCTTTAGATTTGCTTCTTCACGCGTCTTCGCATTGATTTCGCCCATGAGCGGGTCGCGGCTGTCGCTGAGCTGCCGTTTCCGGCCCTCCAACTGATTGATTCTGTCGCGGAGCCCTGTAATCTGTTGATCCACCTTCTGTGACTCCTGCTTCAGATGATGGACCTTCTCCTTTTCCTCGTTAAGCTTTCTTCTCCACGTCTTCATATTTTTGATGTTCTCCAACCGCGAAGCGCGTTGGTCGTGGAAACCGCCGGTCAGAGCCCCTTTCCTATCCGCCCGATCGCCTTTACGTGAAAGAGAACGTAAGATTCTGAAGAGGAGAAAATACTACACCCCTGCTGTACCATACCGTCCAACGTTACGGCGGTGAGTTCCATGGAGCGGGCGTACGAGGAGGCAATCTCAAGATCGGGACAAATTATTGCTTTTCCGAAAACCTTCAATTTGAAGTGCAACGCCGGTCAATTTTCCCTCGTATCCCAGAAGGGACATGGAAGGTATTCAATACCTGGAGGAAAGCTTTGTGATATGTCTCGTCGTAATGCAGCTTCTTCAACATGACCACCGCCTCCTTGTTATTGGTGGGATAGCGTGGTTCTTTTGGCTTGAGCCTGTTGAGTGGCATGCAAGTGACACGACCGCTTCTTTCTCGTTGCAGTATTTCCAAAAGGCGGCCAGCGGTGTCATCTGTGTCCACCACCAGGTGGAACAAGCTATCGGATGGTGTCAGCACTGCGCGATGCTAATGTACCGGACCCTGATGTCTACCTGCCGCCAGCGACTACTTCGACCGCAGTCCTGTACCGGTCGTCCACATCAAAAAGCTCATACAGTGCACCATATACCCCAGCCAATTTCTCGCGGGCTACAACTCGCCTCACTGCCTGAATGCCGTTACTTGTATTCTGCAGGCCGGTGGTAAGTCAATACATATGTACTTCAGAATATAAATGAACACAACTCTTACCCGGTCCATGCTCGATAACAGCATTCTCTCGCATTTTTGCAACTCCTCCTGGCAAGTCTCAAGTGCACTGCTTGACTTCGCTTCTTCCCGCCACAGTTCCCTGAGAAGACAACAAATTAAAACCGAGTTTCAAGTGCGCTGCGTGGCACAGCAGACGAAACTCCTACTTTCGCTTCTCATCTAGCTCATTCCGTTTCGCCTTCAAGTCTTGAATTTCCTTGTCGATCTCTTCAAATGTCCCCCTTCGACTCTCCAGGCGTTTGCGACTGTCAGCCACCTGAGACGAAAGCTCTTCCAATTGACCACGTGAGTCAACCAGCTCCTGTTCGACTTGTTCAATCTGCGTTCTCTCAGTCGAAATATCTTTCCGCAGCCCGTCGATTTCTTTTCGCAGCCATTTATCCCGCTCCGCTTGGGTGCGGAACCTGGTATGGCGACCTTGCTTTGCATAGAGAGAGTTTCGTGCAATGTCTGCTTGTTCATACCTATTCCATAGCTGTCAGCGGCCCCGAATCAGAAACCCTAAAAATAGCAAGGGCTTACTTCTGCTTAAGCTCCCGTTCTTTGACCACTGCATCTTCAAAAGAGGGCAGGATATTCCGTAACTCATGTTCTTTTGTGCCTATCGCCTCATCCACATTCCTAAGCTCGGAAATCAACCGTTTCTGGATAATTCCTGAGTTGTTGAAAAGATTCTGCACATCGCTAGACGACGGTGTCTTACTTTCGTTTCAGATTCTTGTGCTAGAGAATCTTCCAAATCACCTATAATGAGCTCCAGATGGGCTTTTGCTTTGCTTTGCTCCTGCCGATCCTCCTCCAGCTGAGCACGCTCCAAATTGAACATCTCCACTTTTTGCTGCACGCTTCGAATTTCCTGCTCCATGTCCTGGAGGCAACACAAACATTAAGATATGTCTGTCCAGCAGATTGCAAATCGCGTGTTTACCGAGATGATCCTTGCGCGATCGTTGAACACGCGCTGCCTTTGATTGGATTCGTCAACCTCGTTTCTTCTGGCATTTTCCAACTAATGCGCAACGCTTAGAGAGACCGCTGAATACCTATTAACTTCAAGAGACCTACCACTTCCAGGGACTCGTTCACTTCGTTTTGCTCTCGCGAGTAGATGGTATACTCGAGCCGGCGCCGCTCATGATCCTGGTCCTGGAATTCTTTCAACTCTTTCTTCTCTTCCTCCAACTCGGCCAAGCGGTCCTCAATATACTCCAAGAGTTCATCAATTTTTGTTCTCTTGGTTTCTATCGGATGCCGTCAATGTCTAAACCATGTTTTAAACAGTCTTCATTGACTGTCGGAGCCGGCATACCTGTGTCATCCATGATCTTCAAACTTTCCTGTCGGCGTTGTTCATAAACACGCGTTCCTGCTACTTCCTTCAGCACCTCCAAACGTTCAGAATCCTTCGCATTTGTCAACGCTGTAATCTAAAATCGCCGGGGATTGAGCATGGTGTTTTACCCGTGCGTTGTACCGCAGGCATGCATACCCTCCCCTGTGGAACAATGTAGTACGGGTTCGATCTTGAGAAGCCAGCGCTTTCCAACAAACTCATCACTTCTGCTTTGCTGTTAGCAGAGCATAATGCATTGCCAAAATGATTCACGGGTCAAGATAAGTGCACGATAGAAGCGTCAAGGAATAACGTACGTCACGCTCTTTTTATCCAGGGAATATTCGTCTTTCTTTTGCCCAATTGTGCGTCTCAGGACGACTTCTTCTTTTCCCGTCTAGAAAGTGGGGGAGACACTAAATCATGGGTCCCAAGGTGCCATGATAGACATAATGTACCAACCGGAAATCGTTGATCATGGTTGTCGAAAATGATCTCCACATAGGCAGAGATGGTAGCCGGTCCTGTACCCTCCTGCAGATGCTTTCCGACTTAGCTGCTGCCTTCCCTCAAAATGATGACGCTGGCTTCCATACATGCAGCAAGGATTGACGTTCCTCCCGAGTCATGGTTCCATAGGCATCCCCCAACACAAACCGGATGGCTGCAGAACCAAACTTCAAACTTATGAGGCTGCACTGGTGGAAATCGACAGTGTCTTGCCGTCTTACCCCAGAAGAAATTGCTCTTGCCTGAACCGTTTCGACCGACTAGAGGGGTCCAATAGGTTGGCATATGACTGCTGTTTAGCAAAAGGATACGGTATCCGCGACTCACCAACAACATTGTGTTTGGGGCTGAAGGGTTCTAGAGCGGTTTGATCTTTGTAGGACTTGAAGCCCTGAATGATGATCTAGAGTAGTGTTTGAGTAATTTGCATAACTGGCCAGTCGGTCCCCTCAAGGTCCTTGCGCACCTGCTTGATGTGCATTGGCGAGCAGGGCGAACACTAACAGTAACCCTTTGCCAAATAACTGTGCTCCACAACCTGAATTGAATTCCTTTCCGGTGTCTTTGATTAGCGTCGAGGTTGAAGTTGACTTAGCAAGAAGATCGCATGCATTGGAAGAGGCCTTTCGAGTCCGTCCGAAATCGCGGACAGCCGATAAACCCTTATTTGGAAGGTAATCTGCTTTTTTTGATTCGTGACTGCGCACGGGTTTGTTGCAAGGGTATCCGGCTTGCTTTTGGTTGTGTGGCTGACAGCTTGGTGTCCGCAGTCATGAAATTTCCGAACCGGCGCGCCGCGTTTGACGTTCCGCTTGTCCGCATTCTCATCTTGCTGCAAACTTGTCCAAAAAACATGGCGATAAACGCGAACTTTGCATTGGTCGACCTCCAACGTCGTATAACCGGTGGGTTTTAGTTTCTGCATACTTCTCTCTGGTACGACTGTACGTTGAGACAATATTGCTTTCCAGAGGTTGCGAGGGACCTGGAGAATCTACAGTACTCGTGCTCTCTTGTTTCTGGTGTCCCCGTGTTTTTCCCGCTCTACGACTGGACTCCGCAAATTGGTGGGGCCGCTCTGGCGCACTTTAACAGCCCCGCCCACGCCGACATTGTGCTTCGCGTTCCTCGGCGTTCTCGTTCATCCTCCCAAGCGGGAGGGGGTTCGGGGATTTCGGCTGGAGGTTCCAACGAGGTTGATGTTTTCTTGGTCCATTCGTCTTATCTGTCAAGGAGTGAAGTTTTTGCGCAAATGCTGCCTGGGGCGATCAATGTTGCTCCTCCTGGTTAGTGATGGCATTTGCGTTATGCTTGTGCGCCTCTTTCAACCGACCTTACCAACTTCTGTTGCGCCCCAAAGGCTCTTACTTGGCGACATTAACTGTATGTTGTTGATATGCTTGATTTCCGATGATCTCTCCAAAGAGCTGAAATCCGGATTCCTTACAGATTAACCCACCAGCTCCGCGTCAATTTGCCGATGCCCTCCATTACCTTTACACGGGCTCTATTGACCCTTCGACCCTGGCACCCAACCACCTCATCGGCACCCTACTGAACGCTTTGTACCTCCGTCTTCCTCTGGTCCTGGCTGCATGTCGTCCAAGATTGCATGAGGCCCTTCCTTTAGTTGCGAGTCGCGCCGACTTTGGTCCTCGATCGGTTCCTCCGCAGTTGCTGGCGGACCTAATGAGGTAGGATTTTGGAACGAAACGATTAATTGAATAACAGGTTTAACAGTGATATTAAGGGCGAGTCGCTCTGCGGGAGGTCCATTGAATGCTCGTGATAGATTGGAGATTCTTTTGGCGTGGGGTAGGTGTTCGTGCGACCGTCTAGTGTTGGATTCTCATTAGCCAACCACGCACATTTGGTAGGTAAGGATGTGCCTGATGAAGACAGTCATGTGCTACGCAGTTTGACAGGATCATTGATGCAAGGAGAGGTAAGAAGGTGGCGAGGAAACTTTGCATCATCTCCAGTTGTCTCATATCCTTTCCACAGGAACTGGACGTGGCAGAAATGGCGGTTTTGGCGGAGAGATGGGGTTCGGTGTTTGAGCGGGCGGTACCTCCGAGCATCGTAATCAAGGCGGGTTTATTCGCCCATATGGCCGCCACTCAAGCAGCCGCTTCTGCTCAGAGCCGACCGCATCTCCAATCTTTTGGTCAGCCTTCGCAACAGGTGCCGTCGCTTCTGCGGAAAGGGGACTCGACAGCAATGAGTTTTGTATGGGAAGACTGATGTCTCGAAAGGGCCCGTTTCGAGACTCCCTATAGTTTTCGTTTGTTCGCTCAATGTACCGTTTCTATCGTCTAACTCAATTCATGTTCATATGTGTTTCGTCCCGTGACATTTTAGAAGTTTATCGACGTTGCGTTTATTCCCGTTGTCCCTTAACATTACGGTAGGCGACTTCTCTCTGACTTGAGTCTCCCGCCTTCCCTCTTCACCTCTTTATTTGCTTTTCTTGTTCTTTGTCCCATTCGCCTCCAACAGTCCATCCAGTTTTGATTGACATTTGCATTTACCGACGCTTTCCTTTGCTTTAGTCCTGTTCACCTTCAGTCTAGTTGCGGCCTGTCCAGTTGAAATATTAGCTCTGGAATCTCACTCTCCCCCCTAAAGGCGTAGCCAGATCATGATATTTTCATTTATTTTCACGTCCCACTCATTGTAAGATTGTCAAAGGCTGCGGGCCCATTGGCGGGTGCTGGTGAATAAGACCATGCAGTCGGATTGGTGGTGTTTGCGCACACAACCCTCACTGTGTCCTCACAGACTCCCGACCCAAGGTACACGCAAGCATCCCGATATCCTTAGCCTAAACCACAGCGCTATCTTCCGCGACCACCCTTCTGCATCGTGATATGCTAGTCCTTTGCTAGAGAGAACATATGTGCCCCACCACCACGCATCCAAAGGCAGGCATGTTGGTTTTCCAGGCGAATGTGCCATCTTGCTGGTGAGATGGACGCGGGCCAGGTGTCAAAACCCAGACCTCGCCAACTTGGACACCAATATCAATCGGTTCGCCAGCAATCAAATGCTTTATCTCGTTAGCGTGGGTTATCATCGGTGGGGGAGTCAAGGGTTGATGTAGCTCTTTAGGCGTCATGCTGCCTGTTTCTACACATCTCTGCGATCGAAAGATCAACGAGAACTAGAGTGGGCGGTTTGCCAATAAGTTGCATCGGTGCAAGATGGAGACGAACACCTCGAACACTGAGCAACGGCAAGGTCACACAGCGATGTGGCGCAGCTAAATGAAAGCCGCTTTGTTCCTATTGAAATGAAGTGGGGCCCCTACGTGCTTTGGAGCCCCCTCCCTCTCTGCCTGGCTGGCTACATAAGTACCATTTACCATTAGCCCTACCACTCGAAAATGTCACCACGCCGAACCGATGATGTTGAGATGGCAACTCCCATCGAGCGCCCACGTACTCCCGGCGGCACCCCCATTAACCTGTCGAAGATCGGCGGCAACGTTGTCGGGGGGGCCGTGAAAGGCGGGAAAGCCGTCGGCAGCGTCTTGCAAGACTTTAAAAACTTTTTGAACCGCGGAAACGTGGTAGATTTGGCGGTACGTGACAGATGCGGGAGAGATGTGGTGCACTCATAGCCGGATCCTAACATCATCTATCAACCTGCGTTCAGGTCGGTATCGTCATGGGGGCTGCGTTTACGGCGGTCGTGGCATCAATCGTGCAAGACCTTTTCACCCCCCTCATTGGTCTCGCTCTTCAGTCCAATCTTGAGAACAAATTCATCATCCTCAAGTGTCCGGTCGACCCCGTGACGAACCGCGTGACAGATTGTAGAGCGGTACAAAACACTCTGAGGAAATGGAACACCACCGCCGATGGTACGTTACCCAGTGTATTCATACTGATGTAGGCTACGCTCTTTTGTTTGCTGACAACTCGACTGTCTACCCCCAACAGCCCAAAAGGATGGCGCGGTCACCTGGAACTGGGGTAAATTCCTCCAGACTTGCCTCAATTTCATCATCATTGCAGCCGTTGTCTTCTTCATTATCAAAGGTACGCATCATTCCATCTTTCTTCGTCTTCACTGGCGAGTTCTCATTTCCTACCTTCCGTGACTGCAGCGTACACGGCCGCATTTCGCCGAAACAACCAACCTGCTAAATCAAAAGCCTGCCCTTACTGCTGCAAAGACATCCCAGTCAAGGCTACTCGGTGCCCGGAGTGCACGTCCCAACTGCCTGACCCAGAAGTACCTGCGGTGCCAGAGCTGCCGTCTCCTGCAATGACCCAGGTCAAAGACAAGCGAAGATAGAGCGTTTCATCTGGAAAAGCTGGGTTTCTTGGTTTGGGGGCTGGTCTCCCTATTATATTGAAACGGATTCATATGAACATTGGACGTGATGTATGTAGTAATTTATTTAGACCGGGCAGATTGCAAATTTCTTGTAGAATACATGGAAAGTGTGTTGTGGTTAGCAGACTCGAAACAGTTTGTTTACCAACAGCCTCGCAATGCTCCCAAGCGGTGGCGCAGGGTTACTTAATTAATTTTTGTGTTGTTCCGCTTCGGCCTCAAGCACCGGGAGCACGGCCCGACATTCACCTTTGAAATGGGGAGCGGGCGAGACAAAAAGAAGAAGAAGAAGGAGGAGAAGAAGGGTGGTCCCAGCATGGGTGCCAAAAATAAGGCTAAGGTTGGCAAGCGTTAGTTGGAAATCGCTGCTCGACTTCTCCCGACGAACACTGTTGTGCAGGAGGAGCAAAAAAAGGTCAAAAAGCAAGCCAAAAAGGCAAAAAACGATATTGCCGAGCCGGAAGAAGACATCGATGCCATATTAGCAGATTTCCAAAAAGAGGTGGGAAAGGGACATACATTTCTTGTGACCTACGCATTTATCCCAATCAAATAATGGAACCGACGAACAGCAAGAGCAACTGTACAAAGTCACTGAGGAATCCAATGCTTCTCCCCCCACCCGTCGAGCAAATTGTTCGTTCGTGGTAAATCCTCTGAATCCAAATGAGCTGCTCTTGTTTGGTGGTATGGAACGGGATATCTCAGTGAGGGCCTATCCACAATTACTAACATCGCCAAACGGCATCGCAAGGGGAGTATTTTGATGGGCAGAAAGTCCATATGTTCAATGAATTCTATAGGTAAGTTATGTACTCCAGCGCACCTTATGTGCACATGAGCTCCCTGCATGTTCAGAACATCGCTTGGTCTAGGTATAACATTGAGAAGAATGAATGGCGCAAAATAACGTCACCAAACAGTCCTGGTCCCCGCTCGTCCCATCAAATGCCAGTTTTGCCCTCGGGGAGATTGTTCCTTTTTGGAGGTAGCTCTCTTTTCACTGCGGTCCATAGATTGTTCGGTCTCATGGCAATCGCTCTTCACAGGCGAATTTGTCAGTCCAAATGAAACCAGTTTCTTCCACTATAAAGATTTTTGGTCATTGGATCTGAAAACAAATGTGTGGGAAAGATTGGAATTGCGAGGACGCCCGCCTCCAAGATCCGGGCATCGTATGGCAGTTTGGAAGCATTTCCTGGTGCTTTTTGGCGGTTTCTACGATGCTTGCGCGGATACTCGATAGTAAGAAGGTTTTTTTCTGTTGAAAGCGACAAGATTTAATCCTAACCGACGTCAGCTATGATGATCTGTGGGTTTTCGACACTCAGGAATACAAGGTAGCGTCCGAGTTTGTCCAATTCCATGACATGCAGCGCTGGCCTCACGTATGGTTTGTAGTGGGAGAAGGTTGATGTTCCTGAACCGAAACCGTCGGCGCGTTCAGGATTTCAATTTTTTGCTTCTGGTGACTCCATTGTTTTATACGGAGGATATTCGAGGGTGACAGCCAAAGGGCAGAAGCCAGTCAGCATTGTGCACCAAGGTGAGCCGGATAGAATGTATAGGTTGCACTTGCGGAACCCCTTAATTTAACAAATGCGCTCAGATGTATGGGTATTGAAGATGTCCACCGACTTGAAAGCCATTCGGTGAGTCACCAGGCCGAATCTTTTTTATTTGTTCGGTGATTGATGAGTTCACTTTTTCCCGAAGTTGGGACCGAAAGAAAAAGCCCGGTGGAATTGCCCCTACGTATGCTTTATTCTGGTTTGCTTTGAATGGATACAAACATTTGACCCCCATGCATGTCACAGACAGCGCAGCGGTTCTACAATCATCGTGCACAAAGGCAAGGGTATACTCTTCGGCGGTAAGTGGCACGTTCGTTGCATTGAAGCATACAGGCGGAGCTAATGCAAGAATGCGGAACCAAGGCGTATCCGATGTAAATGAGTCAGAGGAGAAAATCGAGTCCGTATGCCACAATGATGCGTAAGTATCTTCCACTATCCAACATCCCTAAACGTGCTTTCCACTTACCATACCGTTGTCAATCAGATATCAGTACGGCATTGGTAGGCTCGCTGTTGAATCTGCTACCAATTCGTTCAGTTTCTTTATGGTCTTAACGTTTTTGTTCGGTCAGACGCAAATCGATGGTACCCCTTGAACCTGAGGGGAACTTCGGGCAAAGGAAAGAAAAAAAGACGGAAGGGCCCCAAAAAGTCGAGCAATCGTAATGATCAGTCGGATGAAGGGTCGGATAATGAAAATGATAATACAAAAGCACAAGACTCCGATGATCCTGACGCTTCAGATGTTGACGATGCACCTCGGCAGACTGGGGCGACGCAGAACATACCCACCGCAGCCGCAATGGCCACTGAGCCCTTTGCAAGGCAAGCCATGCGTCCGATCTGCTTTGTGGCTGATCATTTAAATAACAGGCAACCTCAGGTTTAATGCGATGATGACGGTCGCAAAGAACACGCTCTACATGTGGGTGCACCGATGATGCATGTAGGATACCTTACTGGCCGATGCTGACATTTGACTGGTACTGTAGATACGGAGGGATCTTCGAACAGGGTCCGCGTGAATTCACACTGTCGGACCTATGGTCTCTGAACCTCGACAAATTGGATCAATGGAATTGTATCATCCCAGATGACATGACTACCGCCAAATGGCTTGGAGAGGAGAGTGACGATGATGATGATGACGACGACGAGAACAATGCTAGCGAAGAGGACAATGATGAGGAGGAGGAGGGGAATGAAGATGATGAAGAAGCCGAGGATCAAATTGAGGCACTAGACGTGAAGGAGGAAGATGAAATTCGGAGGATCAAAACAAAATACCCGAAGCCTGGGCGCGAGGGCAACGAAGTGGAACCTCCAGCAAAAGTCGCTGATGAGGATGACCCCAACACCTTTCTTGGAGCAGAAGAGGTGGGAATCTGGCGTGCTTCCTGGCGTGCTTCCAAAAAAGACGTTCGCACTGATCCCTTCGTTCTGCAGAGACTGGAAAAGGCTCAAGCAGATCCATTGCCAGGAGGTATGTTGTCGGAGTGATTTGTGACCGTGGTGGAATGTACAGCTGATGGACTGGGTTCTCACCTCATTCTAGAATCTCTCAAAGACTTCTACAGCCGAACCAGTTGAGTTTGATATCACTAACTGATCGTGATGTTGCCTGCTGCTCAAATAACCCCCCACGATTACAGACGTACATTGGCAAATTAAGTTGCAAGAGGAGAGCAATGACCTGACTGGCAAAGCTTTGCGGAGGGACGCATTTGCACTGGCGCAGGAACATTTCAACCAAATGCAACCGCAGCTCGAGGAGCTGAAGAAACACATGGAGGAGAATGAGGCGGAGCTGCTGAAAGTTGCAGCGAAGGGAAAGGAACAAGCAGCTGACCGCATGATGTCACGCAACAGAAGATAAAAATACATTGTATCAGTTCTGCTCTATTGAATAAATGAAATGAAACTACTACAATCTATGGATAGTTTTTGTATCTTTGAACTGTTTTAATGAGTCGAGGTTGTCCCACCACTTGTAGAGGAATACTCTTACAATCAACCGAAACCAGGGAGTCAATAGGACACCCGTTTGGTCTGGAGGATACCAAAAGGGTCACAATGCGAGACGAGGTCTTCAGCCCGGAATCATCTGCTACATACCGGCGGTCTCGAACATTTCTTCTAATTCCGCCTTTGTGACATATTTTATCGATTTGACTTCATTGGGATTCGGATGGCAGGTGACGTCTCCTCGAAATATGAAAATGTAATCAACTGGTACCAAGAATGTCAGCATTAAGTGCGACCACACGCTTGGCTCTCCAAGCACCTACTCTCATGCTCTCCCCACATCCCATCTGATGGCGCAAGGTAATGAATCCTGGTCAAGAACTCGAGCTCGTCGAGTGGAACTTGTTCTGGAGGAATGCCAAGCTCATGTTCCAGTTTACGTTGTGCGGCCTTCCTCGCTCCTAAGTTCAAAAGGATGAGCCAACAGCTATCGGAAAACCACCGGAACTTTCTTTCGGCCTCACCAATTTGATCTTGCTCTTCCGTCTCCTCAGGGGTCATAAGCGGATGCGAGCAACAGGTGTTGGTGAAGTAGGCGGGAAAGGTGATTTTCTCGTCGGCGCGTTGTTGAAGTAGCAGCTTGCCCTCCGAGTTGAAAATGAAGACACTGAAGGCGCGGTGCAACAATCCCTTGTTGATGTTGGTCATGAGATGGCCTAACAATGACCAGATGCGGATGAGAACCTGTCCTTCTGTTTGAAGTTACGCATTCCTTCGCATCCCGCATCTTGGGCCCAATCCTTCATCGTCCGAGAATAACTGTCATACTGTATACTTGCGGTGCTTCCGAAAACACCTCTCCTAATTCCGCCAGAAAAAGCAAATCATACTCACAGCTTTCTTTCGTGTCCCCTCTCAGGGGCTTGTCGTTTTCGTCGACAACAATACACATTTCGCCCATGAGACGCACCTGGTGTAGTGGGGAGTGTGAGAAAAGGTGCGCAACGCGATGCCACTTCACCAGGCAATTTGTTATCCGAACGATCTCCTTTTATACCTGCTCTTGGTCGTAAGAAGCCCAGTCGACTGTCATTTTGGTTTGCTTTACGCGGGGTGGGTTTTGAAGGGATGGAATGAGCAACGATCGAATTGGAGGAGTCTGAGGAGAAGGTTTGAGGTGTGAATTTGAATTTGAGTTTGAATTTGAATTTGATGGGGTGGCGTGATGGCTTGAAATTTTGAAATCAATTTGTCTGAATTCGGTTTGATTGGAAAGCCAAGTCCGACGCGTCCGAGCTCCACAGTTTGTTTGCAGTGCGATAAATCTTGCAAGCTTGGAGCATGGGCATTCAGGGTTTACTTCCCCTGCTGAAGGACATTCAGCGCGAAGTCCACCTGTCCAATTATGCAGGACAGTCGGTGGGTGTCGACGCATATGTGTGGCTTCACAGAGGCGCGTTTGGATGTGCCTTCGACCTCTGCCTGGGAAATGAAACAACAAAGTGAGAACGCCACGAGGGACCTTGCTTGTATTATTCAGTACATAGGGGAAGCGGTGTTTAAAAGTCCCCACGGCGTCCACTCAGATATGTAGACTTTTGCATGAAGCGCGTTCAAATGTTGCGAGACAATGGCATTTGGCCCGTAGTGGTTTTCGACGGAGGTGGGAAAGCAGTGTTCGGTGTTATTCTGGAAATTTGAGCTGGAGCTAAATTATTCTGGGGAATTCAGGCTGGTTGCCTATGAAGGCGCAAACGGAGAAAGAACGTCGGAGGTGAGTTGCTTTAAAACATCGGTGGTTGCTTCGACGCGGTCCAAACCCCCCCTTGCCAAATTCTAGACGGAGGGAGGAAAGCCGACGCAAGGGAATGGAATACTTGATCGCAGGGAAAAAAACCCAAGCAATGGAGTGCTTTCAACAGTGTGTAGATGTGACGCCCCGGATGGCATATGAGTTTATCAAGGTCGGTTTTGCGACGGAGTTAGTTTCCGTGCGACACACAATCATTTAACTCTCATTATCGCGCAGGCTCTTCGCTCAGAAAATGTGGAATATATGGTGGCACCGTACGAAGCTGACTCTCAGCTTGCATACTTGGCAAAATCTGGCGTCGTAGCGGCAGTCATTTCCGAAGATTCCGACCTTCTTGTGTTTGGTTGCAGAAAGGTTGGTTGAAGGCATTGAGACGATGGCATCTTTAATATTCAGCATGTTCTGCATTGGCATTTCAAGGTCATCTACAAACTGGACAACGAAGGGAATGGCATCGAAGTCAATCTTGACGACCTTGGCAATATACCGGGCATGAAAAGCTGGACACATCGTAGATTCCAACAAATGTGCATCATGTCGGGATGTGACTATCTGGACTCCCCTCAAGGTGTCGGAGTCAAAAAGGCACAAGGATTCTTGGCCCACAAATCCGCGGAAAAGGTGAGTCCTGTGTGTTTTTTCTGCCGCCATGAGCTTGCGTTGACACATACGTACAGGTCATAAAAGAATGGACGACATGGGGAAAAGCGGTCAACGCACCACCGAAACTGCCGCGAGATTATACCATACGCTTTCGCAAAGCGGAACTGACATTTTTACATCAGCGCGTATATGATCCTGACTCGGGCACTTTGGTACCGCTTACTCCGTTGCCTGACGATTTTGAGTTCGCAGCAGAAGGAGCGGATTTCTTGGGACCGTGAGTATTCAAATGCTTTTCTTGCTTATAGAGAACGCCTAGTGGTTTGATCATGTCTCCAGAGATCTCTCGCCGGATGTCGCAAAAGGGATTGCTGTTGGCGACTTGGATCCAATCACAAAAGTGCCATTCGGTAGCGTCGACCCGTCGCCCCAAAAGAAAAAATCAAAGCCGAAACCCCTACCACAGCCAGAGCCTTTGAGTGACGACGATAAAGAAAATATCGATCCCGCCCTGCAGCGGAGGTCCGGAGGTCCGAAAATCTGGCCCGTGTTTTCCTCAACGGGGTCGAAGACACCTCGCGGTAAATCGAAAGCTCCGGCTCAAAGCGCAATGTCTATTCATGCGGAGAAACCGACAGAAAGTATTCCCCGGTTGACGCCTCTTCCTGCAAAAATTTTGAATATGGCGCCCCGTTCTCGCCGGCATACCATTGATTCGCTCGCAAAATCCACTCCCTCAACATCGCCATTCTTCCAGTCATTGTCTTCGCTGAAACGACAAGTTAGCCGGGAGTCCATCACGGTCAAAGACATTTGTCGGGCTAAAGAGGAGGCACGCTACGACGCTGCGGCGAACGACGAGGCGTGTGCGAACGCGGGTGAAGAAGCTGAACAGACCGTCGGAGAAGATGATGTTGACGTCAAAGGGAAAAAGGTAGCGGAAATGGTAAACGAACCGGATAGCGAAAATGAGAGTCCCCCCGAAGCGACTGCTGTCACGTCATCGTCGGGGTTTGTCGCCTCTTTCCAAAGCCGTATGGATGCATTCAAATTTGCTGGACGGGATAAGTACGTCGGCATCACGGCGTCGACCGAATCGAGGGCTGTCAAGAAACAGAGGTTGTCGGATCCAGGCCCTAGTGTGCCGTCAAGACACTTTAGGACCGTCAGTAATGTTGCCGTACGGAATTCTGGCACCCCACGCAACGAGGATACCGGCAATGGCCCAATTGAAGATGGCAGACACGACGGCAACGCGAAATCGAGTGCAGCGCTCGATAGTTCAAAGGAGACGCTGCATGTCCGGACGTTGACCGGTCACACTCACCTTTTCCGGAAGAATGAGATCATGGCGGGAATCGCAGCCAAATTCAGTGCTCCGCCGTTCGAATCCAAGAGCTTGGTGAGTCGAAACTCTTACTCGGTGTGTTTGTGAAGCAGAAAGTTCACATAAGTATCTTGATAAGGTCCCATCGGCACTCCACGTGAAGACGAAGGGGCACAAAGGGGCGTTTTTGGATGGGAATGTGGAGAGTGAGTTTCAGCCTCCAAACTATTCAATATCTCACTGTTTGTACAAGGATCCCGAATTTACATTTTCTCCGCGCAGAAGCTGCGCTCTCACTCTCACGTCCGATGAATAAGAAAAGGCTCGGCGTCGGTCTGGTCCCACGCACAACCAATTAGACTATCCCGCAATAATCTGGTCTACCGTTCGATACGGGTGTACATAATCGGTTCCATTCACGTAAATACACAAACACTATCTTCAATACACACGCTTGAGCCTTTCAGGCCGCGACTTGAGATGCCGGGGATTTGAATGTTTGAAAGAGATAGTAACTGCAAAAAAGATGAATCTGTCGACACCTGGCATATGAAGCGATTATTTTTGGGCGAAGCAGGGGAACAACGTACATGCATCTGGAAATGCTTTTCACGTCTTTCCGCACAATGTCTGCAAGAGGCGGGTGGGTTTTAGTTTTGCCTTTGTCAACCCCACATTCCCACTTGCAATTTTCTTCCCAAAAACTGTGTGTCGTCACAGTCTTACCACTGGCATTGATGCGCTTCACGTCGATTCCCAGCTCTGCCATCATCGAGATGGCGAATCGCACATTTTCAAGCTTGATAATAGAGGCATGTTTAAGCTCGTTTCTTTCCCGCCCACTTCACGCACCATTTCCAAATGACATTTTGGACACAGAGTTACAAAAACCCTCGTACCTTTGCAGCCGTACTGCCCGGCGTCAAATCATAAAAGTACACTGGCACGAAAAAGTCACCCAAACTTCCAATCAAGAGGACCAAAAACGCTGATTCGAGTTTTGTGAGGTTGTTGATGCGGATGTTGAGGCCTTCCAGGTGAGTATTGACAAACTCCAGGAGGAGCTGATGTTGTAGGAATTTAAATAATTGTGTGCAGAGAATAAAAGAGGCGGGCATGTTTACCCGCGTGACTTCTTTCATCCGCTCGGTAGAGTCGAACAGTTTGTCGAATGCGTCTGGTTCGTATTTTGTTAAATCGGTGGCTGGTATAGGCGGGGGAGTTGGGCTTCAATTGATTTTTGGCATAAAGGGGGGTCGCTTCACCAGACAGAGAGCAGCACATGGTAGCTTTTCCCTTCCCTTACCCTCCAGTGCCACATCAAGACTACCCCCCTCGTTCACGCGCATCGCGGCGGTAGCTTGTATCATATACTTTGTCTCATCCGCGGTGACTTTATGGACCGTGGTTTTGTTTTTGACTCCGTCGGGGAGTTCCTAAAACGTTGGCCGAGGCGATTAGGGGAAGGAAGCGAGGCCAAGAGACTTGAACGGCGAACGGCTGCGCGCGCAGTTTTGACAAGGAAAGAAGCACGTAATCCGAGCAAGTGCTGGAACTTTTTTTTTACCTCACGTTTGATGATAGCTATAGAAACGTTCGACGGGAGCGCGTACGGGCACCCAATAACATGGGCTAGGTCAACGAGGAGGCACACTACCGACGATATGTCATTTGCGAGAATACCTTTTCCGGAGGAAGTTTAAGACGTGTGCCACCTGCTCTACAAAGAGAATAAAGGGATGCGTACCGTCCATAGTCCACCGCTGAGCATCTTGCTGTATTTTGAGGTTTTTCTCAATGTACGATACAATAGAGGATACGATGAGTTGTTTGCTTCGTTCCGACGAGGTGGCGAGGAGTTGAGGTTCGACAATGCGTTCGTTTGTTATCCGTTCTGCAGATTTTGCCCACGGTTACGATTAAGAACATTTTACAAAAGGTGTTTAAGGGTTTATGAACGTCGATGCGAGACAAGAGACCTCCTTACCAAGAAAAGCAGCCAGGATGTACCCGTCGGCCAAATCGGCTGAAATGTCGCGGACAGTCATTTGGTCGCGGATGACGTAGGAGTTGACCCATTGAGTTAATGACTGCACAATTTATTGGGAGTGCAAGGTAAGATTGACAGGAAAAATGCTGAAATGAAACCAGTTGTGCTTCCTTTCAGCGGAGAATCAAACTGTTGTGGTACCTGTCGGAGCTTTTTGAAATTCGGATCCCCTACGGTGGATCATGTTGGATTAAATTGCAGCGCAATCATTATTGAAGAAGATATAAAACGCACCCAGGGAGGAAGGATGAAGTTGGTACGTTGTTGGGACAACTGCGTGAGCAACATCCGTACATGGGTTGTTCAATAAATGGATACCCTATCCAATGTGGGTGATGTCCAAGTTGTTCTTACCATCTCTGCGAGCATCCGTCTTTGCGAGAGCATCCCTTGCGGATTTCCCCAAAACCTTTTTCGAGGTTTCCATGAGTTTATGGGTCTACTAATTCAATGAGACTTGTGAACACGGACGCGATTGATTGCAGGGACCCAGGGTATCCGTGAGTTAGGGTATCCAAACCGACACAGATGGTGCCATGCGAGGAGGGCGCGGTGACACAGCCTAATTCGGATGTTTGTGCGACACGGCCACCTTCCCTGCCACAATTCAAAACTTCCCTGAAACAACTGACATGAAACCCACCCAAAACAAAACAAGGACCCTTTCAAGACCGAAGTCAAACCAAAAAGAACAGACAACCAAACTTCAACTTCAAATTCCCCTTGCGTTGAGGGAGAGAGTCAAGTCGGGCGAATAAAACGTCAGGCGGCCTTTCGCAGTCCCACCACCACCACCAGAGCAGATTGCAGTGCAGTTTACTTCTATTTCACAACAACTACAGTATAAATGAGAACCTCTGTCCTGTTCACCGCTGTCGCCTTCTTCTTCAATGGCGTCGCGGCCGCCGAGTTCCTCAACGGCCTCGCAGAGACCGAAGGAAGCTCAGGGGCAACTCCCGTTGCTTCTGCCTCTCTCGGTTTGCCCGTCTTCGAGACTCCCGACTCCACGGCGTCGCCAACTGTGCCAGAAACCCAAGCCCCAACGAAGAGCATCCCTCCGTACCCTTTTGCTACTGCGACCCCCACGAAGATTTCTTGCACGGGTCCGACATGGTGTGGTTGTCACCAGGGGTACTGCTGTAAGTTGTCGAAGCTTCACCCCGTCAGTCGTCACCTCGCATTTCCATGCCCTCTGAAGCTCTTTTTTGTTGTTTGCAGGGAAGAACATGACCGGCGTTCCCAGCTCGGGACAGGCCCCGCCACAGGAACCAGGAGCTGTTTGGTCCCCTTACCATTTCTGCACTGAGCGCTCTCACTGTTTGAAGGGGTGCGTTAAGTTACCTGGGAAGAGGACCGGCCATTGCGTTGTCATGGTACGTTTGTGCGTCGGACGGGGCATCCATTCCGTGTACAGTCGCCTAATATACATGACCATACTGTAATTAGGACGACACCTACCCTCCCCTCCACACAACCACCATGAAATGCCGCAGAAACCGTGACTGCTTCAACTACCGCAAAGACTTGTATGAGCCTAAACCAAACACCAAAGAACGCCGCTCGGACACACCGCAATTTAAAAGATTCGTCCCCATCGATGATGTTGACGATGAGGAGGATGATTATTGAATGTAGAAAATATCCCGCATGGTCCGTCGCTTTTTGCGGGAGACAGATTACACGAAACCCCTCACCACCCTATTGTAATTACGTTGAGGGATAGAAGGGAGGAAGGGAGAAAAGGGAAAATAAGTAGGGCTGTCTTTATAGAGTCAATGTCGTCGTTGTGTGGTCGCTCTTTTTGCTAGTGCTGGTAGTGTCATGGCTGCCACACAACTCGGGACCGCAGAAATTGAAGAGTGCACTGGTAGTTTTCATAGTATCTTTTGTGTAACAACCCTCATCTACGATAAAAAAAACGGTTTAATATGTGATTTCCGGGGTGGCCGGGAAAATGGACTGCAATCTGGGGGAATGGGCATTGTTTCTTATATTGGTCGTTTTTTGGAATTAGCAGAAGAGAAGGACAACTGACTTAACTGACTTCCGACACGGTGGGACCCTCCCCAACTTCTAACACCAAACACACAGCAACAGCAGAGAAGTTAAGAGCAGAAAACAGCGTTGGCGTATGCCACAGAAATTTGTGGGTGGTGGGGGTGTCAGATTTTCGGGGGAGAAAGCGCGTTTGAAGCAAGTGGGGTTGTCCCCCTTTTGGGATACCGCACTTCCAGCACTTCCGGATAGGCATGTTGGATACCAAACCCGTGGCATTCAGACCAACCCGATGCTGCCAATCACCCGTCAAGAGTGCGTATGGTACACACCGTGCTACTGTGAAGAGAACGTATATAGACTCCTGTCCCGCCATGCCGCGGAGGATAGTTACGCGGTTTTCGTCTCCAACCCCAGCAAATCGGTAACGCTACAAAAGTAGAACCCACTCCACTACACGATTTTGTTCTTCGGACTCACTGGTCAAAACAACATTTTTTGTTGGACGTAGATTCCAATTTGGTATCAGCGTGCTGCTGGGGAGAATTCCGGGAGACCAGTCATCTGGGTACGAGCTGGCTTAATAAAACGCGCCTCACTGTGCATACGAAACCCATCAAAAGGCTCACGTTCGTTCAGTAGGATTATCATGTGCTGGCCGTGATTAAACCGGTTGATGGGTCGGTGTGGGTATTAGGTCCTGGTGCCAAGAGGATTATCATGCAATGTAACCAACACCACATGCAGAGAAACCCTCGTCTACGACCAAGATACGACACTCGATTTCCCATGTTTCTTTTCCGCGTACGTTGAGCGTGCCCTCAGACCGTCCCTCGTCGCGCAATGCGATCCGATGCTCTGGAGGTAATACATCCTGAATTCTATATCCTGGCACGAAAACGGTCGGGATGACCTTTCAACCGCTTTAGAATGTACCGCATCATCCCCGCACCGATGTTCTTGAGATATTTTGCATCGGATCGAAGCCACATGGTAACGTCAATCATTACCTTGCCAACATCTTCATAGTTCAGACTTTGCAACTATTTCCTCCTCTATTTGCGCAACAGGTAAAACCGGACGGAACTTGGAGCGCACCGCCGCCAGAAGGACCGCCCATTTCAACAGAAGGTTTGTTGGGCGATTGGGAACAACTTAGTGTTGCACGGCCGGTTTCTCACAAATTTGCCTGCAATCTCCCAATGGTACTATTCAGAATGCACCATGAACCTTGCCCACTACATTGATATGGAGGCTAATCTTGGTGGGGAAGGGCGGGAAGGGACGTTTGGTTGGGTGTGCCATGAGGAGGAGTTTCTTGAATTTTTTTCTTAATACTTTATCGATACCGAAATAATCAAGTATTACAGACAACTGTGCTGATGATGTTATGACGATTGTTGGGCCAGAACAAAAAGGCCCATAGCGGGCGCGGGTCGGGTATCCAAAATCCACACATCCCCCTTCCGTCACCGTCACTTTTATTTTGGCAGATTAGAAAGGACTTCCTGAAGAAACAAAAGCGAAGAGAAGACCAGAAAACAAAACAGTAAAAGCATTCAACTCTCCGTTCAAAATGTCCACCACAAACCATTGGCACCCCAACGCCCTCCACCCATCCGCTCCACCACCCCCGTCGCCATCCCCACCACCTTCGTCCGACCCACAGCAAAACCAACCACAACAACAGCAACAGAGCAACGTATCCCAAGACACTCCACCCGCCCCGTTTGCATTCGATCAGAAATCCAACTCTACCGCCCGCAGCGTGCATGTGGAAGTGTACCTTGATCGCACGTTACACGTGGCCAGTGGATGGGTCGAAGGCGTCATTACCGTAGATGTGGGGAAGGAAAAGAAAGTGAAGATTGGGAAGGTTGAGGTTGAGGTTGTAGGGTTTGAAGGTTAGTTATTTGTGGGAATTTTGGGCATTGAGGGGGAAGGTCAACTGGCCACTACCATGGAATACATTGGAGAAAACGTCGCCATAATTTGTATTATTCTTCTCACCCCCACCCCAACACACGCACGCACAGAGACTCTCCGCGCAAAAAACAAGACCCACCCCATCCCTCGCCGCACCCTCCTCCACCACACGCTCACCATCCAATCCCACCACTTCGCTCCGACGGACTTGGTCCATCCAGGTCCACCTGACGAGCACGGCATGTGGAACGCTCGTAAAGGAAAAGTGTCGTTGCCGTTCAAATTGCCGATCGGTGCGTTGTCGGGCAAGGGTGAGAATGAAATGCCCGAAGGTGCGGAGAATGTGATGGTGAAGGTTGGCGCAGTAATGCCGCTTCCTGGATCGTTTTGGAGTAAAAAATATGGTGGGGTTCGGTATATCGTTGCCGGGTGAGTATTCCAAAACAGTGAAACCTTCAGGATGCTTTCCTGCTGGTACCTTTTGGCGGTAACAAACATGTGGATCAAAAGGCTGATCTTACTCATTGGATACCCTTCTCTGTAACTAGCACCGTTCACACCAAATTTGGTCGATTCCCTCACCCACCCATCAGAGCCTATCGCGACCTCCGCGTTGTCGAATCCACACCCTACGCTCTCCTCCCGCGGTTCGCATCGCGCATCCCTCCGACAGCCCCGTTTATTGCTGAAGCAGCGGGATCCATTCCTGGCCCGTACTGGTTTGGGCTGGGGAAGCAAGGAAGGGTGGGCGTTAAGGCCAATGTGCGTGTTCCGGAAGTCGATGAGACGCGCTGGATGGGACAGAATCCTAATGTCGACGGGGCTTGGATCGCTGGTGGGGTTGGATTTGTTGGAGTTGATATCCGGAATGATTCCAAAAGGAGGGTGAGTTCCATCGAACTTCGCGGTCAACTGTTGCTTCCAATTTCAATTCATTTTCATCCTGAACTTCAAAATCAAACTCAGGTTGATTCCCTTACCCTGACTCTCGTTCGTCGCCTCAAAACCTTCTCCCTCGACTCTCCCGCAACAGGCGGCATTGGAGCCACATCAGCTCCATCTCCAACTCTCCTCCCGATATCGTTTGCTCGCGTGCCAATCGCGACACGCACTTTCCGCGCCGGCCGAGGACCGCTCAAATCCGGTCGGTGGATCAGCGACTCGAAGGTGGCGGGAGATGGATGGGCCGAAGAAGACGGTGGGGCTCTCGCAAAAGGCGTTGGGGATGGTGGTGACGGTGTGCATGCGAGGAAAGGCAAGGAGTGGTGGAACGGCGTTGGGCCCGGAGAAGAGAGGAGCGTGTTGGTTGATATGCATGTGCCGGTATGGGGCAGGCCTAATCACTTTATGCGTCGTATGTTCCGTGTCGACCTAGGATGCTCTTCACAGGTTCATGCCAGATCGATTCGGTTCGGTATGCTGCTGGACGTGTCGTATGTTGTTCAAGTTTCCGTTCATACAAAGGGAAGGTGAGAACACCAATTTCGTCACCATTCCAGTTGGCAACTCTAACGGTTCTTCGGTGTGCAGCAAAAACATCGAACTGGAGATTCCAGTTACAGTGTTGCATCCGGCATCACTCTACACCAATCTTCCACCAGTGCATCTTGGGATCGCTAAAACCGCCCCACCCCCAGTCCC
>JADGKA010000228.1:0-29234 GCA_027604605.1 Borealophlyctis nickersoniae | reverse complement strand
GATCAGGAGACGGGATGGAGCGGAGTGGCGGCGTTTGCCTGCTGGAAGGAGGGTGGGGATGGTCTCGCCATTTGCGAGGTTGGGTTGTTGTTGAGCATTGTCATCATCATCATCATCCTCCTCGTCGGAGTGAGACCGTTTGGTTTCATGGTGAGCGAGCGCCGGATTGACCGAAACAAACAAATTCATACCCCCGAACCCATCGCACGTCGCAAACGTCGTAGGAGGCGACCCACCCGTCTCAGAGTTGGTCGCCGCCAGCAAACTCTCACGGTCGCTGGGCGACGACGAGTAGTTGGCATCCTCCGACACCATATGCCCGGCATGTCCATCCCCACTCCCGGCTGACCCACCGCCGCCGCTGCCCACATCGTCACCACCACCACCACCACCACCGCTCGGCGACCCGCCATCGTTGAACGACCCGGCATCCACCTCCGCTTTGGGCTCCCGATCACCCTCGTGGCCCATATCCGGAAACTTGAACGGCGGCATCTCCACATGCGTCAACGGGAAGCAGCGCTGCGGAGACTGGTGTTGCTGCTGCGGGTGGTGGTGGTGCTGCAGCGCAGGGTGGTAAAGGTACCTCGAAATCGGGATGGGGATGGATTCCGGACCGTAGGCTGCCATGACGTCGAGCGGGGCGTAGACGGTTTGAGTGTACGCGGACATGTCCAATGGTTCGGGGAGGTGGCCGGCGAAAATGCTTGTTTGGGGGATGGATGAGCTTGTGTTGGCGGTTGAGGTGACGGTTGGGAAGGGGTGGGTTGCGGGTGAGCCCTGCGCGGACAATGACATGGTTGTTGAGAAGTGTATGGTTGGATGAAGGTTTTTTGGTGGAGTCTTTAGGTACGTTGGAAAGTGTAGGTGTGAGGTAGCGGAGTAGACGAAGCCGGTGGAAGACGCAAGAAGAGAATTGTTGGCGTCAGGTTTTGAGTGGGGAGAAAAAAGACAGTCCACCCTTTTTATGAGGCAGGCATACGTATTTTCCGAGCCGCCATGAAAGCTCAGGTGACGACTGGGTGGGGAGGGCAGACCAACCAACCAACAATCAAATCCATGCACATTCCGTCCCGGCACAAGTCGCGCGAATCGGATGGAACACTAGAGCACTTGACCACTTTTCATCAGAAGGGTGTCTCAGACCGGGAACTCGCTGTCAAAAGATCCAATCACCGATATCCCCCTCACATTTCGAAAACTTGACCTGGGAGATTGGTATCCCAGATCCATAGTCATGCGAAATTGCGCAATATCAATAAAATGGCAAAGTGGGGGGGACGGTATCCTGTGCTGCGCAGTCATGGTAAAGACTGTTATTTCTCCCGCTAGATAAGCGGGAAAGGGCAAAACCAGGTTTGTAAGCGTAATTCCAGTTATTTGGATATCACTCTACTGCCTCGAGGCACATCAACATCCGTGCAGCTGTCCCGTTCCGTTGTTCAGCCGGGATACGATACCGGTACCCGATTTTGGGAGGGCAGTGACTAGTAAATCCCGAATACCGGAAATTGAGAAAAGGCGGACAGTATCCCAGCTTGGAATGCATCACTGTTGGAAGCCTGAAAGCGTCTGTCGGCAGACGTTTGTGTGATTTAGTGGTCAGTGATAAAAAGAACGGTATCCATCCGCATGAGTGGAATGAGTGGGCATCGATATTATTGGTTTTTTCATGTAGTGTACACAAAGACTGTAGCATTCCGTTTTCACGTAGTCTCATAAACTCTCTATGAAAGTATTTCTTTGGATCAAACGGTTTAACCTGTCCTCTCTTTTAGTTGGTGAGCTCTTGGATCTTTTGACCATATATTTACTGTTACCCAGCGCGCGCGCGCAGTCGCAAAAATTTTCGTGGTTTGCTCCCCGTGTGAACACTGGCAGAAAAGTTGTTTTGTCCTATTCCATACATTTTCTGTGTCGTTTTCTCGGCGTCAAAGTCGTATTTCACAAAAAAAACATTCATATTGCGCGCACATGTTTGTTGTTTGATGGCATCAGAAAGCATGGAAAGAAAGACCAAAGAACGAAGAAGCAAGCGAAGAACAAAACAAACGAGGAGTTATTTGTATGTATTGACATTTATATTACAGAACGTGTGGACCCGTCCGTTTTCCCACGACATTGCATTGGGAGTCTGCCCCAAGGTGGGCTTGAACACTCTGGATCACGAAAATCATTGGATGGGCCGACCGTGCTCGCTCCTCCTTAGTCGGTTACCTCTCGTCTCTCTCCTTGATAGTAAATTGCATCACTTAGCTAGCATCCTTGCAAGTGGGGCCAAAGGGAGTCCAAAAAAGAAGAGAAATTTAGTGTCGGAGAAAAAAAGTGTGCGAGAACACACCGGTGTCCCAGCGGGGAATATGACGATGACAGACTCTCACCCGCACATCCATCCTCTGCCACATTGCATGGGCTTCGAAGACCCGTTATTGACGGCATCCTCTTGTTCGACCATTGCCGTCAACCCAGTGCGTTCCACTAAGCTTATAGGCCCAATGTTTCCATCAAAAGCATGACCGCTAGCCTTTGAGCAGCCATTCAAGTATTCCCCCACATTGGAATTGAACCAATGGTCTCCATCAAGGAGCGCCCCGCGGGAGGCGTGGGGGAAAGCAAGATTAAAACTCATTTTAATCTTGCCGGCTACTAAACGTGTGTAGTAAAAGTGTATCAAAATGTGCAAAAGACCACTCGCCAAATGTAAAAATACCGTCCTCCGATGTCCTCCTCCTCGGATCCACCTCCCTCCAACGTCATCCTGCTTTCGCGTCGTTTCGTCGGTCATTGTTTGCGTGCGTGCTCATGCGAGTGCAATGACATGTAGATCAGATATCGGGTTGGACATAAGCAAGTCCAAACTGGTACGTACCGCATGATGACAGAGCAGTCCGGGAGAAGCACCCACAGACTCCCATGTGAAACCTCAGTACACAGCGGCCTGGCAAGGTCGCCATCCTTGCGAGCACACACCTTTCTGCGAGAGGCAACGTTTACTCTGCAGTTACCGGGCCACCCCCTCCCTCTCATCCCGCTTGGGCAAAGAGGGCCCTAAACGGAATGTGGATGAGTGCTGCAAAGCTGGGAGTCTTGTGCGTGACGCAGAAAGAACGAATGTATAAGTGGGTGCGGATTTGTTGGTGAAAACACGCGAAAAAGAGGACTCCAAAATTCGGATACCCACCTAATGGCAAGGGTATCCAAACCCAAGCCTCGAACATGACGCAAAGCTCCTGAATCGTCCCGCGTCCCTCGTTCAAGTCGTTCACACCCTTTCCTCCTCAATTTCGAACATTCCACATACACCCATAGTATCTTGCTGTATATCAATAAACAAAAGACAATATGCCCGCAGACGCCATTGGCACCCTCGAAATAAAACTCTTATCCGCAACCGCGCCAAACAACGAACCCCTCTTTGCCAAAGAGGCCTTTGGAAAGGTACGTTCTCACACCCCCCTTTCTCCTGCGTGTGGAGAGGAAGGTAGCACCCTAAGGATTTGCTCACGTACCCCGTCTCCATGCTCCAGGTCTCACTGGACTACATCGACTGGCGTAAAACCCCCGTCTGCCAGGGCCAAGGCGTGACGGTCCAGTTGGACGGATCCGTATCCCTCCCGCTATCAGATCAGAAAGAAGCATATGTTGAAGTATGGACGTTTGATAAGGAGAAGAATAAGGAGGAGATTGTAGGGAGGGGGAAGATTCATATTCATGACGTCGGAGTGGTTGAGAAGGGGGAGGTTGTTGCTGGTGAGTGTGCGGGGATGCGATTGTGGTTTGGTTTTTTGCTTGAGAAGACTATGGCGCTGATACTCGATGGTGGATTTGCAGATGCAGAGCTTCACCATCATCTGCACAAGCACCTTGGGAACGTCAAGGTTCAACTCAACTTTGTGAAGCTTCCGGAGCCGCCAAAGTCTATGCTGCTGAAGGACGCAAAAGATGCTACAAGGAAACACCACAAAGACAAAGAGTAGAAAGAATACCCCCCATGCCCAAAGGAAACACTGCAAGCGAACATTGGATTTTGTAGATGGTGGAAGGAGTAGTTTTGTAAATAACGAATGTGCAACGTTTTGTTTTTTGGGTAGCTGATATTCGCCGTGTGTTATGTGTTTGGCCAGTTGTCGTGCCGGTTGTTTCCTTCTGGGCCATGAGGAGTATTAGGAGAATTGCCTTGTTGTCATGGCACCGATTTTTTTTCTTCGAGCCAAGCAATAACGAAAAGAAAATGATGCACGCAAATTGGTTTTTATTATGATATAAGCAGACCTCCCTCCCATCGACACGTTATTTACAAAGCCCTTCCCACCCGCAACCGTGTGGTGTTAACGAACACCGCTTGAAGTAGGAATTGTTGCGAGAAGGCGCTTAAGAGCGTTCACCGCGGAGACGGCGCGCCAATTGGATGTCCTTGGGCTGGATGGTGACGCGCTTGGCGTGGATGGCAGCCAAGTTGGTGTCTTCAAAGAGACCGACGAGGTAAGCCTCGCTGGCTTCCTGAAGCGCACCAATGGCGGAGGATTGGAAGCGAAGGTCGGTCTTGAAGTCTTGAGCAATCTCACGGACGAGACGCTGGAAGGGGAGCTTGCGAATGAGGAGCTCGGTGGACTTTTGGTACCGGCGAATTTCACGGAGGGCGACAGTGCCGGGCCTGTAGCGGTGGGGTTTCTAGTATAGGTGAAGGAAAGAAAGCAATAAGTAAAGTGTATAAGACAAACACGAAGCAAAAAAGAAGTCGAAAGATCTTTCATGCATACCTTGACACCACCGGTCGAGGGGGCAGACTTGCGGGCGGCCTTGGTAGCGAGTTGCTTCCTGGGAGCCTTGCCACCAGTGGACTTGCGAGCGGTTTGCTTGGTGCGGGCCATTGCTGTTGTTGTTTTGTTGTTGAGTCGAGAGGGTGAGGAGTGTTGGTTTTTTTTGTGTGTGTGTCGAGGGTGAGAAAGTTTGCGAGTGAAGAGCGAGAATTGGGGGGAAACGCGCCCTTTTATATTCGTGAGGAAGGGGGACCGGCTTTGGCCCAAAAGGGATGTACTGTTACACCAATTTGTGATCAGGTCTTGTGGAACACGAAGTTTGTAGCCATAACAGACGCGAAAGCGGGACTTAGAAAAATTTCGGGCTCTCATCCGCGAATATAAAAGGAGCGCGTTCCCCCCCGAAAAATTCCCATCCACAAACAACTCACCTCGACAACCAAAGTCCCCCTCCCACCCTTCAAACACCAACAACAACAGCCGACAACAACCCGGCTTTCGACACCAACCTCTCTCCCACTTTCTCAACAACAACAAACTCTTCTCAACAATGTCTGGCCGCGGAAAGGGAGGAAAGGGACTCGGCAAAGGTGGAGCCAAGCGTCACCGCAAGATTCTTCGCGACAACATCCAAGGCATCACCAAGCCTGCCATCCGTCGTCTCGCTCGTCGTGGCGGTGTCAAGCGTATCAGCGGTCTCATCTACGAAGAAACCCGCTCCGTCCTCAAGGTGTTCCTCGAGAACGTCATCCGTGGTATGTATCTCTTCTCTTTTCAAGCCTTCCTCTTCTCGACTTCTTCAAACTCGGTGACTCACTTTTCTCTTTCCTCTTTCACTCTAGACGCCGTCACCTACACTGAACACGCAAAGCGCAAGACCGTCACCTCTCTCGACGTTGTCTACGCCCTCAAGCGCCAGGGCCGCACCCTCTACGGTTTCGGCGGATAAGAAGTTGGGCACTACCGGAGTTTTCATGGTGTTTTTGAACGCCCATGTGTACATAAATTGAAATAATATTGAATGCAAACTGGTTGCATCGTCTGTTTAAACATCGTCTTTTGTTTTTGTTGTTTTCGCTTGGTATACGAGAAGAAAAGAAAAAAGAGCATGGCAACCACCCTTATTTTTGCTGTCCATCTGAAGCCAAACAAACGAACAAGTCCGTTTAGAACGTCAAAGAACAATGTGAAGTCTTCAATCTGATAGAGACGTAAAGCAAGCGAGCTTCATCCCCTAAACCGAGCACGATAACGCTTGTTTTTACTGTCCATTTGAAGCCGAACAACGCACGAGTCCATTTACAACGTCAAAGAACAATAGTTCACTTTCAATCTGATAGAGACGCAAAGCAATTGACTCAAGCGAAGCTGCTCGCTCAAACCAAACAAGATAACAAGGCCGGACAGGGACAAGCGACTTCTTGAAATATGTAGTTACAATGAACTCGCGCACAAAATCGTGCTTTGCTCCAAAAGTGCTTTTGCGCGGTAATCGTCATAACACGTCTCACTTGGACCATTTAGTTTCCGTTCGAAATAGTCTTTTGTTACAAACATCCTTTCCCTAAAACCCTTATCATCGATCCTCATTCCCAAAAATAAAGCGTACACGCACTTTCCCGTCACAAATTTACACCCCAGAACCAGCCACATCATCCTCTCCCGTCCCAATCCCAACCTCACAAGTTCTTTTTGCCCTTCTTCGCCTTCTTCTTCTTGGCGCCACCGTTCGCTGCAACCGACTGCTGCACGCTCAGTGGGACTTGAGCCTGGTGAGTCTCGGTCGCCGTCGCCTCTGGAGGGGCACTTCCATTGACCGTCACCGGCTCCGACGCACTAACTTCCTCTTCCTTTGGTGCAATCGGTGCAGTGCCATCCCCACCTCCACACGCAGAAACGTCCGCAGTCGATCCTCCCTCCCCGTTCCCACTCACTCCCACCTGCGTACCCACCTCCATCGCCGCGGTAGCGGCAGCAGCAGCCTTCTCTGCCCGACCCTTGTAAATCTCCATCTTTCTTTCCGCCACTTGGAGACGGATATCCAACACCCGTTTCTCGTCCGCCCATTGTTGACGTTGCGCTTCGTAGTCGGCCGTCAACTTTTGGGCCTGTGCAATCAGAGCTTGACGTTGCTCCTCAATCTCGCGCACTCGCTCGGCTTCCGCACCGAGCTTGGCGGACGCTTCCGAGAGTTGAGCATCAAGACGAGCAATTCGTTGCTGGTTGTCAAGGCGTGATTCGTGGAGGGAAGCGAGGGCTTGACGTTGCTCCTCGACTTCGCGGAGTTGTTTTTGCAGTGCTGCATCGTACGCGGATGAGGCGTCCGAGAGGCGAGACTCTAGGAGCGCAATTTTTTCCTGGTAGTATTCCGCGAGCGCTTTGCGGATGCGGGCAACTTGGTTTGCTTGGGCGATTTGGGAATCAAGGAGGGATTTCACTCGCGAGAGCTCGCCTTCAACTTCCCGCACTTTGGCGTCATCAGCGCTTTTGGCGACGGGAGCCGGCGTAGACGGGACATTTGATGCTTGCGCGGCTTCGATTTCGCGCGCCATCGACCGAATGACGGCTGCTTGACCCGCAATCGCCTCAACGTAAGGCAGAATATCAATCTGGGGCGCTTCCTTTTTCGGCTTCTCCTTTGACGCATCCTTAACCTCCACCTTAGCCGCTTCGGAACTCTTCGCCGCCGCCGCCGCAGCCTCCATCTGCGCAACCTGAGCATGCGCCTCCTCCATACCCTGACTCAGAGATCGAATGACCGCCGCCTGTCCAGCTACAGCCTCATGCGCTTGCTCCAACTGGAACTTTGTCACCATAGCCGACGCCGGCCATCCCATCCGCCCAACACGCGCCCGCAACTCGTCCGACTCTTCCTTTGCTTTTGCCAACTCGCTCTTGACGCCAACCACCTCCTTCTCCTTTGCGCAAAGGTTTGATTGCAGCGAACCCACGCGGGAACGGAGCGCGGTGATTTCGTCTGCGTTGTGAGTTTGTGCAGCGAGGCTGTCCTCGAGCTTTGCACCCATTACCGCGATGGTTTTGGAGAGACCGGCAGCAGCCTCAGCAGCAGCGATCAGGGCGGATTGGTTGTCATTGTCGTTGCAGGATTTGGTAGTATTGGCGGATTTGATTTCGCGATCTGCGGCCTCGAGGGCCTGGGAAGTTTGGTGAAGCTGGGTGTGAAGCTGCTCAATTTCTCGGTGGGCATCCTCCAATCGCGCCCCAAGCGAGTGGACGGTCGAGTTTAATCCTGCATTCGCTTCCGACTTTGCGATGATTTCTTGTTGCGATTTGGCGGCGGCTTCGGTGTGCTTTTTGATGGATTCCGCATGTTGGTCCGCAATCTGCGCAGCCGTTTTACGGAGTTGCTCAATTTCGGCGCGACTATCCTGGATTTGAGATGCGAGTGACCGGGTCATGGAAGATAGCGCATGAACCGCTTCCGCCTTGGCAGCAAGCTCCGATTGGACTTTGGCCCGCTCTTCGGTGTTTCGCCGAGCAGCTTCAGCAGTGCTTTTATTGAGTTCCTCGAACTTGGACCGAAGCTGAGCGTTCTCGGCTTGCGCCGCTTCAAAGTGGGCACCGTACGAGCGGATAACAGACGACACGCCGGCAGCAGCTTCAGCTTTCGCAACAAGTTCTGCTTGTACTTTTGCTCGTTCCTCACCCATGTGGCGAGATGCGTCAGCGCTAGCCTTGGAGATTTGCTCGATCTTGGACCTCAATTGGGCGTTCTCGGCTTGCGCCGCTTCAAATTGAGCAGCGTACGAGCGCATAATGGACGAAACACCAGCAGCAGCTTCAGCCTTGGCAGCAAGCTCGGCTTGCACGTTGACCCGCTCCTGTGCCGCGTGGCAAGACAAGTTGGAGATTTTACCCTCCAATTCATGCACTTTGGACTTGAGCTGCGAGTTCTCGGCGTGCAACGCCTCGCTCTGGGCACCGAATGAGCGCATAACAGAGGAAAGCCCAGCATCGTATTCAGCCTTCGCGATGCTTTGTTGTTGCACCTTTGCGCGTTCGCGTTCGTCTGCCATCTGGCGAGCGGCATTCGCGTTCATTTCGTTCAATTTGATGATCTTTGCTGCCGCCTCTTGAAGCTTGGCCCTAAGTTGGGCGTTCTCGGCTCGCGACGTCTCAATTTCCGCGCCATATGAGCGCATTATGGATGCGAATCCGGCAGCCGCTTCATACTTGGACGCGTCGACGACAGGTTCTTTGGCGACGCCAGGTTTTGGCTGAGATTGTTTGAGAGCGAGCAATTCTTGCTCGAGTTGGGCGACGCGATCGAGCGCTTTTTTCTTGTCGCATTCGAGGATGGAAACGAGTTCGATTTTCAAGATGAGAGACTTGCGGAAGAGCTCAGCGTGCTCCTCAGACTTGTCAGCGACACGTTGCAATTCAGCGAACCGTGCGGCAGCCTTCGCTTCGGACGCGGAAACGGCAGCTTCCACCGCCGCGGCAGTCAGACATTTGAGATTCGCCATTTCATCCGTGAGGCGCTTTGTTGCTGCCTTCTCCTTTGCGACCAAGTCCTGTTCCCTCGCAACCGCAGTCTTCCATTTCTCAGTCTCAACTGTACGCTCCGATTGCGCTTTCTCCAATTCCGTCGCGGCAGAGGCGCGGATCCCGTCAATTTCTTGATCGCGTTGCGCGATCATACTTTGGAGTTGCGCCGTCAAAGCCTTGAACGCCTCGGCATCAGACCGAGCTCCTTCCAACGCAGTACGGACTTCGCTCAGTTCTGCGACATGGTGGCGGACTGTCTCCTCAGCCTTTCGGGCAGCGGTTGCGTGTTGCGCAGCAGTCGCCTCAGCACGACTTTGTGCATCTCGAAGCGAGATTTGCAGACCCGATAAGTTTTTGGTGAGGACGTTGTTGGTGTCGCGGAGAATCTTGACCTCTGAGGTGAGCTTGGTCTGGTCGGCAGAAGCAGCCTGTGCCTTTTGGAGGAGAGCGTGGAGGCGAGCGTTTTCGGTGGCTCGTTCCTCAAGCTCCTTTCTGTGCTTTGACTCCGCAGTCTTCCGTCGGGCAAGTTCGGATTCGAGGGTTGCAATGCGCTGCAGAATGGTCGACTGGTTGACCGGCGATGCCTGCACCGGAATTCCAGATTTCGGACTGCCTTGCTCTGATCCGGGAGGGGATGTTGCAGGGGTAGCAGGAGCCGTGGTGGTTGGAGTAAGCTCCTGGCAAGGAGGGGGAGTGGAGGTGGGAAGCGCGCGGTCGGTGGACGGGACCTCACGGGGTTGGACATCATCATCGTTTTGGGATTTCGGGACGACAGGCGCCACCTTGCCCTCCTTCCTCTTCTTGGGGACAGAACTGGTAGCTGCCGGGACGGGAGCTCGTCCCTGAAGCTGTCCCAACAGCAACAGATCATCCAAGCTTTCTTCCGTCACGGAAGAGGCCGGTTCGCTCTCTTGCTCGCTTTCACCGGTGGACGAAGGAGGAGGCTGGGAGACCACGCGCGTGGCAAGGTTCCGCTTTGACTTCTTCTTTTTCACTTGTTTTGCCTGCCGCCGGGACTTCGGCACCGCCTGTCGTTCCCTTTCCAGAATAGCAGTGGTGATGGGAACGTCACCGCTCTCGCTGTCGGTTGTTGCTGCAACGAGCTGAAAGAAGAGCGTATGTCAATGAACTCCGCAAAACGCATACAACTGAAGTCTCAAATCTGCTTACCAGCTCCTCACGAACCTTCTCGACGACTTTCATGGGCTCTCCGGATTCCTTCCTGCCCGCATCCCTCTCCACCGCCGCCGCAATCGCCTTCTTGGAGGCTTTGGGCGGAGTCGATGGGACGGCCGATGAAATAGACCTGGTCCGTTTCTTCTCCATCTGCTTGATGTTGCGGGCGGGTTCCTCTTCCTTCTCGCGGCCCCTCGTAAACAGAGTTATGATGGACACGGCAACCGCCGTGATGCCGATGATGGCTGCCGTTTCCGAATGCAAAGAGAGCGCGGATATCATACTGGCCATACCCAATTTTTACGCTGATACAAAAAAATCGAAGGAAATGAAAGATTAAATACCCATCATTTTCACTATACACCACCACCCCGTCAAGATCAAGGCCATCAACTCGAAAACGAAGAACGTATAGGTTTCCTTCGTTCGACGCTTTGGGTACCTTCTCCCACGGGATTCGCTCCCAGAGTTCCGACCCGCAAGCACCTATCACACCCGAACACCCCACACACACATCTACACATCTACACCGACATCCCAACATACCTCTTTTGGACAAATACACCCTTTCTCCTTCCCGCAGGATTCCGTTAGCGGTTATTTTAGACCCGCCCTGTTGACGATACGATACGAAATTGTTCCAAAAAAAAAATAAATTCAGAGAACGCAGTCTCAAGAAGGTTGCTGTGCCCCATCAAACACGACCCAAATCTCCGTACCGTTTATCGTTGCACAGACAGAGTTTTAAGGTATCCGATACTGCTTGTGGTCGTTGACTGGTTTTCTCGCAACAAGGTGCTTTTGACTGGATTTTTTGGAGGATCTTGAAAATAGTTGGGAACAAAAACTTGCTGTCGGGGTGATGTTGGGCCTCGGGGTTTTGTTCATGGATTCGTCAGCAAAACAATGGGGAGCAAAACAATGGAAGTAGATTCGATCTTCCGTCACCATCCAATTCCGTCACCATCCAACTGATCGCTCATGCATTGCATCACAAAATATTTGGTCCTCCTCTGCAATTAACGATTTCCACCCAACAAAATAGACCGAGCAAATTCATGAAGTTACAGAATAAACCACATTAAATCCGGGGAAATCAATCAATCCCGCAAAACACAGATTGTATCTTCAAGTTACAGAGCTCCGCACTCCTTCTTATGAGCACTCCAGTCCCCAACCTGGCATTCCCGCGAGCAATATCTCTTTCGTTTGCACTTTCCGCAGACGGAAAATTTCGTAGTTCCCTGGGTTCCCTCGAATTTGGTGCATCCATCCGCACCACATCGATTATATGTCCTGCCTTCGTCGTCAGGACCAAGAATAAATGCTTCTGCCCCTTCCGGGGTCGGGACGGGAGGCATGTTGTCCCGTTCGACCCGAACAACAGGCCCAAGCTCGTGCGTCCAAGAGACAAGCGACCCGCACACCAGCTCAATCGCCATCCTCACGCTCCCATAATAGTGCACCATGGGCCACACCAAACTGGGGTCCTGGGCGATGTGGAATGGATGAAGGTAACCCCACCCGCTTTTTCCAAGCTGCTTCATCACAAATTCCACCTCGCTCCGACAATATGCTTTGAAAGGGTCCCGGCGCCACTCCCCAGTGCCGAAATCCAACCACACCGCTCCATAACCCGCCCCCGGACGCGACTCCGCTATCGACAATGCATATTGGCCAAAAGATATCGCGAGGAGTCGACGTTTGGCGTCAAGGAGACAGAAAGAGCAGGCTGAAATCGGTCTATCGTCTGAAATATGAGTGCAGATGTTTAGGTACGGGGGCATTGCATTTCGCCAGCGCCGCATGTGGATTTCGGTGGATAATGGAAGTTCGCTGATGCCGCGGAAAGACCCGGCGCGATAAACAAAAGCATCTACACACGCGTTGGCGTCAGTTAACTGGAAAGTACACCTTGAGAATCAAACCGTGTGCACCAACCTGGTGAGAGAGGCTCGATAGGCTGTTTAGCCGCCGCTTGATCCGGATATTCTTTTGAGGTACCCGCCCGTGCCGCAACGTACTGGATCTTCAGTTCCGACTGGAATTAGAATCGATCAGTCGCCGCTTGACTGGCAAGAAGGCAACTTTACGGCAACATACCTCCTTCATTAACCTATCCAGCTCTGCGCAATGTTTTCCGTAAAACAGTGATTTGTACCCCGTTTCCTTCAGCCTATCTACACCAACGGCCATGATCAGGCCATGCATGTTTGGATTATGCACAGGAACCTTGTGTCCGTACGGAACCTTCCTCCCCGACACCACGTCCTTGAACATATCCACAATCGCCATCGCCTCTCGCGCCAGCAGAGAGTCCTCAAAAAATGCTTCTTTAGATACTTTACAACCGAGGTCCGCACCCCGAGCGTACCAGTCGCGTGCTTCACGCCGGTCCACCGGACATCCCAACCCTTTCTTCAGCCGGTACGCCAGTGATGGCATGGACGCAATATGACCCGCTTCCGCGGCGCGACGGAACCAGTAGTAGGCGCGAGCGTCAGATTCGGACGCCGGTCTCGTAACGTTGAGGGTCATGTCACCAAACGCCGAGATTAAGTCTGTGTGCTCGTTAGGAATGATTCCCACCGAGGAGGAGGTCACCATGCCACCAGGTGCCCCATCTCTCTTTGGTAAATTATCGTTTTCCGCCCCTCCAGCTGCCGAGGTCATCTTGCTCGCTGCCTCGGCCACCTTGCCCGCTGCCTCGGCCACCTTGCCCACAGCCCCGGCCTCGAACGCCATCCTCTGACTGCAAAAGATCGCCATCATAAACATCGCGTCCATGTCCCCACCCTGCGCGGCTATAACCACATCCCAAGGAGTGAGATAGCTCTCCATCTTTTGTACGTCGAAAGGCGGGTCGCCAGCTCCTGCTCCCCGCCTGGTTTTAGCCGCTTTGGCAATTATATCTTTGAAGGACTCTTTCGGCCGACAATCTGACGACCTGTGCGGTTCCAGGCCCGACGAGAGGCATTTTGGGGAGCAAAAAAAGGCTGATTTGCAGCGGGGGCAAGGAATTGGAGGAGGAGTGTTTGGCAGGGAGAGCGGTTTTTTACACTTGCGACACCGGGAGGGAGGAGCGACAGCAGGAGCGGCTGCTTGGCGCGAGCGATCCACTGGCTTTTTGGGCGCAGGGACGGCTGTGGAGGGAGAGGTTGTTGCTGCTGGTGCCATTTGTGTTGGGGACACCTTGCCGTTCTTCTTCTTGTTGGCCATTGCTGTTTGTTGCCGAAGAATGAGAAAACTCCAAGCAGCAAGGTCTCATTCAAGAAAAAGCAAATTATATAATGTTATGGCGTGTCATACTTGTTATGACCAGCAGATATAAAAACCCGAGTTCGCCTCCATCTTCTGAATACCCCATCTCTTCTTTTCTTCTTTAAATTTACTCTTCTTTTTCTTTTGATATGCTTTCTTCAAACGTTTTGCGGTATTCTTTTTTACTTCGGCAAGGAACTCTCTTGGCATCCAAGGGACAGCTCTACGGAGTGGGATCCTCCTACTCAAACGACCTTATCTGACACTTCATTGACGCAGCCGGGTCTTCTGCACATCGGACGTGGTGCTTTAGACTTGGAGGCCTTTTCCTTGAACTCTGACCCAGCTGAAGTTGTAGACAATACACGATTCCTTTGCTTGGTTTGGACGTCTGTTGGACGCGTACCACTGGTCTTGTTTTTAATGGTGATATGGGTGATATGGAGAGGTTGACACTTGTTGGGTTTCTGCGCAGACCTGGACGCTCGACGTCCCGAAGCATTGTATTGTCGGATTGGATGTGACGTGGCAGGGGACTTGCCGTTTTTAAGGCCGTGCCTTCGGAGTAGGGTCCTTCACAGCTCTTGACGGCAGCTTTTACAAACCCTTTTTGCGCCCAGAGTGGATTCAAAGTCCACATGGGAGAATGAGACACCCGCCGAGCGACGAATTGCTTCCACCCCATCGCTTCCAACCCATGCCAGAAACAACCAAAGGCCCCCTGAAGATTGATGTATTGAGAACATTGGACGCATCCAAACAATATAAACAACTACAACGAAGTACATGCAGCTCGAAAATGTCAGTCGCAAGAAAACTGCCCTATTGCCCGCCAGCGCCAAAGGGTATTCCCATCACAGCGAAACGCACAAATGCATCTCTCGCCTTTTTTGCGTTTTTATGTTTTTCTTCTTTTTTTGTAGGGGATTTCTCTGTCAAAAAATGATAACAGGGTCCAAACGTCTTGTCAAAGACGACCGTTACTTTACGTAGCGTACTGCTCGATGATTTCGTACAGCTGTGTCTTCCGGACGGGTTTTGTGATGTACTTATTCTGTAAGGGATCGATCGATTGAACGAGTCCAATAAGTTAACTCATTTTTCAATTACGGGGAAAGAACGAAGGGAAGAACGAAGAGGGACAATTTCTTACCATTCCAGCTCCCATCGCATTGCCAGCGTGTTCCTCCCTCGCGTTGCCCGAAAGTCCGATGATTGGAATTTGCCGAGCACCACCATTTTCCTGCTCACGTCGGCGGATTTCGGTGGTAGCTGTGATTCCATCCATGACGGGCATTTGAATATCCTTTTTATGCAAACATGGGAACCCTCGGGTGAGTAATCAAGCGTGTCGGATGCTCATGAAACGCAAGCAACTGTCAATTTTGGCCTACCATGAAAACCAGGTCAACGGAGTTGTTTTCCACGAATGCGACAGCCTCAGCACCGTTTCCGACGATGTTGACTTGGTAGTCCTTGACCTCCAAGAAACGGCGCATGATGTTTTGGCTGTGCGAAGGAGGTCAGAAACGCCACGCGCTCGGACAAGTCAAGCTGCTCCATAAATGGAGCTATTCTCACTTAATCTCGTTATCCTCAACAACCAGAATCCTCGTCTTCTTGTGAGGTTTCGCGGGTCGGACGACGGGTGAAGAAGGCATCATCGGCGAAAACGTCATTGGTGACATGGCCATTGGTGACATTGCCACATGCGATGTCCCAATGGCAATCTGCGCAGACGGCATGAGCATCTGCGACGTCCCGATCATTATTTGCGAAGGCGAAGACGACACGACCATTTGGGGCGACCCGATCATTATTTGCGAAGGCGAGGGCGATATGGCCATTTGTGACGTCCCGATCATTATTTGTGAAGGCGAAGGCGATATAGCCATTGGCGACGTCCCAATTCCCAATGGCGACGGCCCGATCGCCATTTGCGAAGCGGAAGGCGACATGGCCATTTGCGACAGCGACCCTGACGAAATAGGCGGAGCGGCGTACCCGAACAGCGACGGCACCGACCCGACAGAGGTGTGCGGGGAAAGAGCACCGAGGGCGAGCGGAACAGGCCCCCACACGTTCTTGGCCAAAAACGTAAAGGTGAACTTGGACCCAACGCGCTTCTTGGACTCGACAAAGATGGTACCGCCCATCAGTTCCACCAACCCCTTGGATATGTACAATCCAAGACCCGACCCGCTGCACTCATGGAACGAACTGGGTGCCTGTGTGAAGCGCTGGAACAAAATCGCCTTCTCCTCCGCAGTCATACCAATGCCGGTATCCTTGACGGTCACTCTGAACAAGCTGTTCACAGTGTGCCTCTCGACAACGTCAAGACCGAGGGTGATGCTTCCCTCGTCGGTGAACTTGATGGCATTGGCGATGAGATTGATGATGACTTGAGAAAGACGGTGGGGATCGCCTTTGACGTTGATGTCCGAGACCGGGACGTTGACCCGCATGTTGATACCCTTGCGGGATGCCTGAGCCTCAAACATCTGTTTCCGATGCCAATGGTTGAGTTACGAAGCACAATCTTGTACGCGGCCAAGAATGCAAAAAAGCCTACCTTGGCAACATTGGAGATCACCGTAATAGGGTTGAACTCCACCTCTTGAAGCACGACCTTGCCGAGTTGGAGCTGTTTAAAAACAGACAGCGTTATTCTCGACGACATCTTATTTGGACAATAAGCCGCAGTCCACATTACCTTAGAAAAGTTGAGCACATCGTCCGTAAGGATTTTCTGGTGCTCGACACACTTTGTAATGGCCTCAACGGACTGTCTGTCCAAAGCCAGCTGCTCGCGCATTCTCCCGAGATCTTCCTCGTCCAACTCTGCCTTGGCGAGAACGTTCCCTCGGATTTGAAGACCCATCTCGAGCAGCTCAACGTTCCCGTAGATCCCGTTAAGCGGGTTGCGAAGCTACAACAGAATCCAATGGTAAGCAGGTACCCAACAGCCATAGAACGGATGCGAAAACCCGTTACCTCGTGGCACAAACTGTCAATCCACTGATCCTGCTGGCGCTTGTGAAGTTCAGCATCGTCCGCGCGAAGGCGCTGGTGCTCTTCCGCAGCCTGACGAGCCTCAAGACGCTCGTGCTCAGCCTGCCTCAGCTGAGTGATATCCATGATGGTGTGGATAAATCCATGGATGTTACCCTCCTCATCGCGGTTGGGAACGGTTTCTCCCGTCACCCAGCGCGTAGACCCATCCCGGAGGACGAGACGGTACTCGCTCCGCGTCTCGCACAACTGGGGTTCGTTGGTGAAGGGCCACATGGACGACAATCGGTCGCGGTCCAACGGGTGAACGGCATCTGTCCACCCACCGACGCGGATTTCGACTTCGGTCCGACCGACGATTTGACAGAAGCGTGCGTTGATGACGAAATCGTCTTCGTCGTCCGTTCCGTACACACCCACTGGCAAAGTCGACAAGAGGGCTCGGTAGTTGTGGCGCTCGCGGCCCAACGCTTCCTGCGCGCGGCTGGATAGGACCTTGAGACTGTTTTGAAGAGCCTGTTCGGCGGCCTTTCTCCTCTCGACTGATGGAAACAAGATTCAGAATAAAGTGAGTTGAAACCGGTGTAGACAGCATTCACATACTTTCGCTTTCAAGTGCCTTGGCCTTCTGCTGAAGCGTCGCGACCATCACATGCTGGTTGTCCCTGTCGGCCAACTGCGCATACTCTTCCGAGGGGGTAACCTTAGAGTGCGCACTGCAGACATGTTGAAAAGCTTCGCTGTGACCAAACTTCTTGAAGTTCTTCATATCGTATCCGCAAAGGAGGGTAAACTTGTGCTCCATCAGCAATTCTCCCCATATACCCTCGAGCTCAATGGCAGCAGCGTATTCACCCCGGCTGCAGAGGACGTTGACAATCTGAAATGAAGTGAGATCAATGTCACTTTCCAAACTCGTATCGCAAGCAAGAGAGCCAGCACACACCTCTCCGTAAGCGTAGATACGATCTCCATACTTCCGCACAAGGCCCTTGACCATGGGCCTGATAGTCTCATTGAAACCCCTACGCGAGATCCTCCCATTGTCCAATTGAAGCTTCAGCAGAATCTCCGTCGCGTCGATCATGGTAAGTTGACCGGTCTTCTTCTTCTTGTCAATGTCGATGCGGCGTTCCTTCAGTTTGTCGTCGATGGCGAGCAAGTGAGCCTTGGTAGCAATGATCACGGCGGCATCACGAGACATCAAGCAAGGAGCAATGAAGCTGGAGAGGAACACATGCAGGGCAAAAGAAGATGGGGACCGCATATGTAAGTCATGTCGCTCTTTAGACCTTGCTCGCCAAAACCCGCAAGGAAATATATACCTGGTGACCGCATTGGACATATACTCATCCGATTCGTAAAACTGAAGCAAATGATCATGGCCACAGTTGGGTAGTTTGTTGTGGGTAGCATCTTCGTAGGCGGGAGGGCTCTCGGTGCGGACGGAAGAAGGGCTCTCCACACGGGCGGGAGGAAGAGGCCCACACGCGCCCCTGTGCATGAGATTATCCGACGAGGCGAATGGGGAGTTTTGACAAGTTGGGGTTGGGAAAGCAGCAGCAGCAGCAGCTTCAATGTCCATGAAAATTTAAGGTTGGATGAGAAGTCGAATCGGATAGTTGAAAACGGAGTTTTTAGCACTGTCAATGGGTATATGGTGAATGAATTTGATATGCCGAAAACTAAGCAGCAGGACAATGTAACGAGAGGGCAAGAAGGCGACAGTCACAGGTGGGACACCTCTATATATCCCGTGGTTGGTTATTTGTTTTCGAGGCAATTGACGCGTCGACCCGGTATCCGGTCTTCCGGACCCGGTATCCAGAAGGTTCGCAATCTTATCTTCCACCAAATATTGACATGATATAATGGCCTCAAACACCTCCCAAACATTTGGATGCGAACCCTATGTTTTTGCAGTGATCGTGTGCTCATGGTCGGCCGCAAACGTGTTCCCGGAAGCGAACGGGGTGGGAAGCAAGGAGTCGGACGCGAACTGAGAACGACGCGGATTCGCAGCAACTCTTCCGTGTAAACAGATCTTGTCATGAGCTGCACCGGTTTCCTCCATAGATCGCCCCACAACCTTCAAAACCCCATCGCCGACCCACTCTCAATACTGAACCCCGATGCTGCAAATATCGAGCTCCGAACCTCCTCCCTGTCCTTTTGGGTAGGGGCCCATTGACCGTGTTTGTTTACTTCCCTTTTGCCAGAATCATGGAACATAGCAGTACAACTGCATTCATTCAAACGCTTAACTACATCTATCATACCATAATGCGAATGACAAGTCAACCAAGGACTTCTCCAAATATTCCCAACACAAGTCGTCTAATCGGACACCCTGTTGCTATCAACGGCAGCAGTCTTCCCACCTGAACGGAGCATTTCACAGTAGCTGGACGGCATTGATGGCACGGCCATGCTCTTTACAATTGCACATGCCAAGTGGTCGAGCGCAAAGGAAAGAAAAGAACACAAAAAAACGCAACGGTTCATTGTAAAGCATGGGAAACCCCCGAGATCAATCAAAAGAAACTTCGTCGTAGCGGAGCACCCTCGGGGAGCAGCGCAGCACCCTGGGGAGCCGAAAAAAGTTTCATTGTGAAGCATCCCGATGTCCGAAGAAAAAAGACCAATGTTCATTGTGAAGCACCCCCAGGGAGGCGAACCTGGACTGTCCAGATGAATCAGATAGGCTGGTGGGCGGGCGTTCTCACTCGCTACCAAATGGACAGCGGCATTTCTAACTGACTGTTCCAATGCTCCACATTGCCGGTGAACGACAAATTTGGTGCTGCACCTTATAAACTTTTGGGCCATATTTGGTGCTAGCTAGTGCAAGCCACACAGATCCAGCGGAGGGACAACCCCCAAACAGACTATGTAGTTATTTCATTGGATGTTTAAAAAGTAAATTACAAAAAACGAACCAAGGAAGGCGTTCTGCCGTTCGAATGCATTTTTACAGTGTTTTACATGGGGAAATACCCAAAAAGCCCCCAAAAGAAGACTCTTCACAACAGCGCCCTTGCCACTAATCTTCGACATTTGCTTCGTCGTAGCCAATAGCACGAGAGTCTCGCAATTTCCGCGGAGATGATGCTGAACGCGGTGATCCAAGTCGGCGCGTCGGCGTCGAATATAATCCCCCACTTCGCCGCCCGCTCGCCACTCCCAGCCCGCTGCCAAAGTGTTCACCAAACATCATCCCGCCTCCTGGTGGTTGGCTCATCATGTGGTACGCGTAAGGTGAACCGCTGAAAGGGTGCATTGAAGGTGGGTGAGGATAAGGATCCCGGCCGACTTTGGTTTTCACGCTTCCCAGGGCAGTTGTCATCAAAAAGATCGACCCGAAGAGGAGAATGGTCCCAAAAGCCATCGTTTTGTACGACAATGGCTCGATTAAGTTATTGAGAATTTCTGCTAAAGTCTCCGCGCCAACTTTCAATCTGATAATAAAACGAGGGACAAATTAGAATTTTGTCATGTTCGTTCTGTGAAAAAAAAGCACCCACCTCCCAATCTCCTTTGGATCTCTCGCCATGCAAATTTCCCACTCCTTGCACGTCTTTTCCATGTGCATGACTCGTGTTTTCGGATCGCACTTGTTCAACAGGTACAGTTTTGAACATTCGGACACTTGGTATATGATCTCTGAAAATAAAATCAATACGGTAACTCACCCTCAGTGAAATTAGGATTCATACCAGTTGAGTACTCTTCCGCCTTCATATGCAAATCGTGGTTGACCGTTTGAATAAATTTTACGATTATGTACAGCATGCAGCCAATGAGAAAAACAGAGAAGAATAATTGAATATAACTAGGGGTAGAAAGGGCAAAACTGTCAGGAGACTGTGTATGTAGTGCAATTTCAAACAATTTGGTACTTACCCACTAATCATGTAGGGGAAGAGCATAAGGTTTCCAAAATAATCTTGTCGATTATTCGCGTGTTCGGCCGGGTGTCGAACTGGAGTATCTGGGTCGTTCGCTTTAAGTCTTTTGCGTGGATTCTAGAGATTCAACGTATCAGCGCCTCTGACAGATCAGACCCAAAAACACCGCCGACGCACCCCCTGTACAGGCAAGTCCTCCTCCTGTTCGCCTTCCTCCTCTTCGCTGCTATCGTTATCACTGTCCCCGCTGAATCGTGTTGATCGTGCGAGTCGTGGGGAGGCTTGTAAGCGGCGGCGAGGTGTGAGAAGGGGTCTGGATGCAATCCGGCGCGACACCTCTTGGATATTCGATGAAGGGGTGGATGTCAAATGGGACGGCGATGGAGCAGGAGAAGGAAGATTGGAGATATCGTTAAATAGCGAAGTCTTGGCGGTAGTTGCTGTCGGAACATAGAAAGGGGGAAGGCTGGGGTGAGATCCCCATGTTCTCGCCTCTTTCAGAAAAAATGCCAGTCCTTCCAACGAGCTCACCGTCCCGTTCTCCGTTGACATTCGGAGCTGCTCTGAACAGTAAGCCAGCTGGAGTCTTTTCGGAAGGAGATTGTTGCTCTTTGCTTTTGGCTGCATCGGCAACTGCTCTTGGCGAAGTCCACCCGCGCATGGCGTCGGCATCGGAAGCAGTTCGTCCTAGTCTGGTCGTGGCCGCGAATAGGAAGGGGTGAGCAGGACCCGGTTCCAAAGGAGACTTGTCAAAGTCCATTGGGCTTTGATGGCCCCTTGAAGCGAACATTTCGTCGGGATGTGCCGAACGAGGACTTCTGGACTTTGACGCTGGGGTTCAACGAGGTTTCGGACACCGGTTGCTGACGTCGATGGAAACCGGCCAATCACAACCAATGGGTATCCATTAAGCCAGCTGCGCACGCTAGATAGGTACCACATTGGGTATTCAGAGATATCTGCAACAAAAATTCGCCTGCGCTTCATTGAACCCACTAAAATATGCGCTATTACGCCATTATGCAATTTGCGTAACTTCTAACAAACGTACCATACATTTTTCAACACTAACCGTCCTCCAAACCTATACTAAACTACCGCCAAACATTACAACAAACCCATCTTCCCCCCGTTGCTTCCTATCTATTGCCACGTAATGCTTAATCCCTTGAAATAAATATACTGATCTTTGGGTGTAGCCCACGACGAATCTGCACCCCCAAAGAAAGTCTCAAACTCAATTCCAACAAACCCAATGTTGGGCGTCGCCCTCCAAACCACCTGGCTGAAATCCAACACGGACTGCCCATTGAAAAACACTTGTACTCTTCCATCCGGCTTTCCCGGCGTATTGAGCGTGATGCGTTGCATTACTTTTTGCCACTTCCCAGTCTGCCATGACCACGCCCCACGTCCGATCGAATTGCCGTATTGCGGATTGCAAACGGATACCGGAGGTACTTTGCAAAATGCGTCAACTTGGAGAGCATCTTCTACATAAAGGTAGATTTCCGCTACTCCTGCGCTGCGAAACTGAAGAGGTGCATGAATCAGGTCAAGGCCAATGTAAAAACCCACAGTTTTGTGTCCTACCATGAAGCGCGTCGAAAAGCAGTCAGTGGCCGGATCTCCGCCAGAACATCCCGTACGACCGCCTAAGAGTCCAATCAAAATAATTCAGAACCGCGACCATGGCAAGCGAATTTCATATTTCCCAAGTTGTATACCATATAATCCGGGAAGTTTGCCTCCCTTTACGAAATCGAAGCCGGCTGGGAAGTACATTTGAAACTCAAAAGCTACCGATTTGGCTTTTGATAGGTCGATGGGCGCCGCATAGAACTTGGAAAATTGGTCAGGCAATCCAAGTCAGCGTCGAGTGCAATGCAAAACTCGAACTTGTTAATGAAACGTACCCCACTGCCGCCCCGTGGAGATCCACTGGGATTGTAGCTGCCGGCCGGGTACCTGAATTTTCCGGAATGCCAGTCAATTACAGTCTCTCAATGGATCCTCATCTACACCAGCATGCTGTAGTGACGACGACATACATTATTTGCAACACCTGTAAGCCAGTCCCAGCAGGATCAGGGACAACTTTCCGCAAATCCTGCCCATAAGAATCATGAACGATGTTCAAATCATTCAATCCGTCCTTGAAATCCGGCATGGACCACGCATTTTCGGATGGCGTGTCCGAGGTCGGCGGTTTGGCGGGTGACGGACTGCCGAATTTAACAGGCGCACCAACGTCGCAGTAACCCGCCGTGCAGGATTTGGAGAGGCAGTCGGCATTTGTTACGCAGGGAAAACCAAAGGGACACGCATGCGCACATCCGGCGCCGCAGCCTGTGTCTTTTATTCAAGAACACAAATGGTGGAAGTGAGTATACAAGTGCAGACGGCCACATCGGCATTGTAACGAAAAATACCACAACTGAGCCTTTGAAAAGACCAGCCGCGCTTCCTGTTTGAGAGGATGTTACCTGCGCATCCTGCTCTTGCGGTGTCAAAAACTAACGAGGTGCCAAAACCCATGTTAGTGCCAACTCAACGCATCGCATCGCCAATTCGCATACACACATACCCGCAAACACAACCAACAACGTGGCAAGCGCCTTGATTGTCGTGCGCATACTGAAGGAACAAGGAATTGAATGTTTGAAAAAGGTTCGAGGAATTTGGGCGTTCTATTGTAGATGGGTTGGACGACGGCACGGGAGAAGCCCAAAAAAAAAATGCAGATGAGCAGAAGACCCGGTCACGATTTGACAATCTATTGTTTGGAGGCACCCACATGGTGCCAAGGTGAATCACGAATACCGCGGACTGGGTCAATAATGGGGTTTTGATCGGTAACGCGAGGCATTTTATTTAAGGTTGTGGTTGTGGCAGGATCTTCCCCCTCGTCAGTCCTCCATACACCTTCCTAATCCTATGGATACTGCTGAACCCAACGCGTTTTGCGCATCTGAGGTGAGAGGTGTATGCGGGCTTCAGGGCTTCCTAGACCATTGCGAAACAACTCGGACGGTATCCGGAATACCCAATGCCAAACAACAAAACAAGGAATGTAAATTTGGAGCTCCAAATAATCCATAATTGAACTGCTTTCATCCTCAGTTACCGCAGGAGCGGCCCCCCGTTGATGAGAAGAGACGTCTCTAGTGTGATCTCATCCCTCAGATGTGAACCTCACCTATTGGCCCATTTAACAAGGCCAAATTGATCCGCCAGTATATGGAAACACAACCACAAGTACTCCTAAGCTTCCGCCTCTGGAATGTCATTTCCTCGGCCAAAACGCAGGAAGAGGGTGGTCAAAATGGAGAAACGCTATGGAGAACATTTGGATACCCTGGACCGCTATTTATTTTCGGCTACATTCATTTGTAATGTCTTAACCTTCGTTGGCCAATGTTTTGCTCCCCATCTGCCCACCGGCATAGGAGACGAACTTGGTTGACAAGGATTTCCAAACCAATCTTTTAATTTTCTACTTTGATAGGCCGGGTGCAGGCCGAGGTTGTCAGGCGGTGGAGAGCAGGAGCGCAGCAGTTTCAATGAAAGAGCCAGTGTCATCATGTCACCTGTTCCCGCTGGCGAGGTTTCGGTAGCATACCACATTGGTTTGAAAGATGGAAGATACGCGGGTCCGATCGAAGTCACAATGTCCGGAATCAACAACCACCAAATGTTTTCCCAACATTTATTTGGCATTTACTGTCATTGTTTTGAAATGGAGCCATCAAATATTTTTCTGACATAGCGTCAGTTTTTGGAAACCATCTTCCAACTTTTGCTCTTTTACAAACATCAGAGAGACGGAAAGTGAGTGCAAGTGCGAGGGGTGTATTTGGATACCGTTGCGGGGCTGATGGTTCTCCTTTGTATGTGCGACAAGTTAGGTTCATAAATATGGGAACACGAGCAGCTGGGGACGACTTGTACAAGGGGACAAACTGTGAGTGAGCTTTCCTTGTCCATCACCGACGTTGCGGTTGCTTTGTCCGAGCACTGAACCAAAGAAAAACCGCTCTTCCTCCCCACTTGCAGTCACCCGCCCCGAACTGGAAACCTTAACCCGCCGCTTTCTCGAACTCGCGCTGACTCCCAACGCCTCCTCCACCACGACACCCCTCACAACCGCCACCCCGTCCTCGGGCCCGTCTCAAGTCCCATCCACGGCACCTGGTTTGGGCACCATCCCCGGAAGTGTTCCCGTTGGCGTCGCGGTTGTTGGTGGAGCTGCCGGCGCTGGCGTTGGGGAAGTGGTGGGGAGGATTGATAGGAGTCGGTTCAGGGATCTGTTGGCGGATACGTTTGGAGTTGATGATTCTTTGATTATGGATCGAGGTGGGTATCGTGCACGAGATTGTATTTTTGAGTACTCGCTGGATGTCATTGATCTTAGTGCAATTTTGGGCTGTTTTATTATGCGCAGTGTTCAGGTGCTTCGATTTGGACGCCGATAATTACATCAGTTTCGACGAATTTGTCAGAGGCATGTCGGTGTTTCTCAAAGGACGTCCAGAGGAAAAAATGAAATGTACGTTCTCCTTTTTGTACCCATCATCAATGCAATCCAACTAACCCCTGTGATGCGCAGTCTGCTTCCGCGTCTACGACCTTAATGCCGACCGCTACATCTCCAAAGAAGAAATGTACCAAATGCTCAAAAACAGCTTGGTGAAGGGGTCGGAAGAAGATGAAGACGGTGTGAAGGATCTCGTGGATCTGGTGCTGAAAAAGTTGGACGAGGATCGGGATGGGAGAGTGTCAGAGGGTGATTGGAATGGGGCGATTGGGAAGGAGGCTTTGTTGATGGAAGCGTTTGGGCAGTGTCTGCCTAGGTGGAGCGTGAGTGTTCATGATGCCTCTGCTTTCCACGTTCGGTTGTCGGTTTTGTCATTCTCTTTGTTGATGTGATTGGCATCTCCTTTCCACAGGCGGTAGACGCTTACCTGTCTCCCCTCCCTTCCCAATCCAAACCCCAACGCCGGCATGCGTACCCGCCACCCAGCACCCACACCACCCATTCTTCCCTCTCATCGCTATCTGGATCCTATGACAGCCTTTCATCGCCTCCTGCCAACGCATCCCTCTCCGGCCCACCTGTCCTGCCGCACCGACCGGGTCAGCATGTATCGAAACATGTGCATCCGCACGCAAAGCATGGTAGTCGGAGGGTGGTGGTTGCGCCTGCTGCAGGGGTTGGAGCTGGGAGGTGAGAAGTGTCATTGGGTTGTTTGAGGGACGTTATTGGGAATACGCAGGCGGGCGTTGCCTGTTTTGTTTGCGGGTGGAAGGCTGTGTTTTGTCGGTTTTGGAACGGCGACACTGCATCGAATTCAATATCAGTTTTGTTCAACAAGCTAACATGAAACCTAGCATGGTAACGGTATGGGATCAACCATCCATATGTGCATCAGGGCCGTCCAGAGGGAAACCAAAGGTGACAGATGGAAACTAACACAAGAAACAAAAACATAAAATAGGACAAAAGAAGGCCAAAAGTTCGAGAGAAACAGAAGGAAAACGTAACAAGAACAAAAACGGAGAACAGAAGAAGGCCAAAAGAACAGAAGGAAAACAAAACAAGAAACACATAGCAAAACAAAACCGGTAGAACAAAAGAAGGCCAAAAATTCAAAAAGACACAGAAGGAAGACCAAGCAAGAAACAAGAAAATGAAACAAACATGGGTAGAACGAAATAAGGCAAATCTTTTCGACTTGCCGTTGCCGCCTTCTTGGTGTGACTGCCGGTCAATGCGCGCAAATGGACGCATGCAACCGAGAGCCAGACTGGGAGGCAGTTCCCGCACAATCCCCGAATGATCCTCCAAGCGCGTCCGATTTGGCACAGTAACACCACCAGCAGCTTTGCAAAGCTGCTGCTGACATTCCGGAAACACTGTCCAGATGCTGCAGGCAACGCGGTCACATCAGACAGAGGGGCAAGGCGGACCTTTAATAGGAGGCCTATCAAAAGATTACCCCCTGTTCCTCCCGACGTGTCAACAGGTTACAAGTGAAACCAATACCAATCCTTCGCGACAGCAAACTAGAACAGAGTTGCTCTTGGCGTCCCAAGAACAAACGATTACCCCCACAAGCAGCGACCCACGCCCGCTTTTATTTTGTCTCCCCGAAAGGAACGGTCAAAAGCAGGCAAGAAAAAACCGGCGGGCCCGGCGAGGGGTCCTTTCGGTCCGCACCTCAGTTCCGTTCAAAGCTGCGCAAGAGCTCCGAATACAGAAGTACAAGCACCATGCCCAAGCGGACCCTGCCGAAGGCATGGTGCGAGCACAGGCGACTCCTGTATTGGCTCAACCTTGCGAGACTTTGAGTTGACTCTTAGGGTTAGATTTCCCCGGCCAACGTTCGATCGGGAGCCTCACCTCCAAGTGAATGAAGGGGCACCACCGTTCTACTAGTCGGGCTGCGGGCAGAATTGGCCTTCTTCCGCCACGTTAGGGGGTTGTTCTCTATGTTTTCGCCGCTTTTCCGTCGAGAGATGCCAGGTAGTTGATTCCTGTCTGCTGAGAAAAGCCTGGCCCTCCAAGAGGCAGTCCGCACCCTTTTACAGTACCTATATTGCTGGGGGGGGGGCTTGTGAATCGCTTGGAAGACGCGACGCGTGTCGGAGTCGGACATTGCTGGGTTCAAGCGTTATCCGGACATACCTCGCATTTATTTTTGACGCCTCCTCGACTCCTTTGGTTTTCCTTGGCCATCTTGGTCAAAAGAAGCGCGCCTCCTCTCCGCGGTCCCAACACTCATCGCATCTCCCTTCTCACAACTCCGAAATGAACTCCACTACGTTGCCCTTCGTTGTAGCTGGTTTGCTTTCCTTCCCGGCGTATCTGCTCCTGAAAGGTGACAGTAACAAGACCCAGAATGGTCGCAAGCTGCCGCCGGGTCCCCCAGGTCTTCCCCTCCTGGGGAACCTTCACCAGTTGGGAGGTACCGTATGCGAGCGCAAAAATAACCAAATACGGTGCCACGTGTCGAGGAAGAGCGGACTTACTGTATACTGACATCTTCGCCAGACCTCCCACACGAAAAACTCTTCGAATGGGCAGAAACCTAAGGCGACATCATGTCCGTCTGGTTCGGCAAGCAACTCGTCATAGTCCTCAACCCCCACAAAGCCACAAAGACATTCTCGTCTCCCACGGCGCAAAAAACGGGTCCCGCTTCCACTCGTTGCTGGTAAACGATATCCTCACCCACGACTCACGCGGGTTTGCGTTCAGACGGAACGATGAGTATTGGAGGTTGCATCGGAAGGTTGTGACTATGGCGTTGACGCCAAAGGCAGTGAGAGGGTACCAGCCCTTGATTGCAAAGGAGGCGGCGACGTTGGTGACTGGGTTTTTGGGGGATAAGGAGGGGGGGAGGGAGATGATGAAGCATTTTCAGAGGTGAGTTTGTGTGAGAGAGAGACGCGGTGTGGGTGGCACTGTAGGGTTGGACTTGCGCATTCGGAGACTCATTTGCTAGCTCTTCATTCACACAGATACAGTCTAAGCTCTTGAACGTCTCCTTCGGCATCTCGATCGCCGACACGCACAGCAAAGACCTCGAACGCATCAGCCACCTTCTCGATGAATTCATGGACCTGGCCAACCCCGCCAAGAGCCCGCAGGATTTCATCCCATTCCTCCGCATATTCCCCAACGCATACGCCAAATCCGCCGTGCAGAATCGCGACGGGATGGAAGAGGTGTTTGGACGTCTCATCAACAATCTGAAACAGCGAATTCAGGAGGGTACGGATGTGGATTGTATGGTTGGACGGGTATTGAAGGATGAGGAGGGGAAGACGATTGAGCTTTTGGAGTTGTCGTGGTTAGCGGCTACCGTTACTGGTGCAGGCATTGAAACGACTGCCACGACATTGTCGTGGTTGTTTTGCCTACTTGCTACGCGTCCTGATATTTCTGCGGAGCTGCATGAAGAGATGGATAGGGTGGTAGGGAGGGAGAGGTTGCCGACTCCTGAGGATGAGGCCAATTTGCCGTTTTTATTTGCGACTTTGTGGGAGGCCATGCGGTTCCGACCGCCGCTTTACCTTGGTATCCCGCATTATAGTACCGAGGATGATGAGTACATGGGTTACTACATTCCGAAAGGTACGTGCCGTGCATCTCATTTTAGTTCCCACTGTTATGTTGTGCACGAAACTCGCACGAAACTCACAACCAACCACCTGCACCCACCCCACCAGGCACAATGCTCATCACCAACCTCAAATCCATGCAAAACGAACCCGCGCTCTTCTCCAGCCCCGGCACCGACACCTCCACCTTCAACCCGCACCGATTCACCCCCGGCACCCCCGCCGCGGACTGGAACTACGGCTACTTATTCGGCGCTGGTCGCCGCAACTGCGTCGGGATGCACCTCGGGCAACGCGAACTGTTTATGGCATTTGCGTACCTTGTTTGGGCTACCACGTGGGAGCCTGGACCGGGCGGCGTGGATACTGAGACGCTAAGGAAGGGGTTGGGGAATCCGCCGGTTAGGTGTGAGGTGGTGTTTAGGGAGAGGTTTGCGGGGGCGGCGGAGAGGATTCGGGAGGCGGCGGTGTGAATGGG
>JADGKA010000227.1:0-29240 GCA_027604605.1 Borealophlyctis nickersoniae | reverse complement strand
GGGGAGGGGAAGAATGACGGTGACGAGACCGAGGAGATGATAGAGATGAGGAAACGCTTAGCGTTCACGGGGTTTACGTTTCGGTTGGCGAGGCCTAAGAAGGTGGGGAAGGAAGATGCGAAGGGGACGGGTTCTGTGAGAGGAACTAGCGGACTGATACCAGAAAGAGACGATTCTCCAAGCGTGTGAACTCAAAGAGCCGTTCCCCTTTTGAATTGATAATTGTGAATGGGCTGGCTTTAATGCAGCGTTGAATTGTAAAAACGTTTTGTTTATAACTGGAGTTATATAATGATGAATTTTTATCGTCTTTTCCTACTGCCACTTCTCCTTTTAACCTATTTCAACGGCAACCCGCTCTCCTTCAACCATTCCACCACCTCGGCACAGGGATCCCATGTGGCCCGAGCCAATATGTATGGTGACAACTTCATCTGCAACCCACTTTCTTTCCACCATTGCAGAACCTCAACGTGACCGTTCTCGCATGCCCATGCCATCGCATTTTTCGACCACTTCATTTTCAATCCACTCTCCTTCCACCATTGCAGAACAGCAACGCGGCCGTATTTGCTTGCCCAATCCATCGATTTGTTCGACACCTTCATCGTCAACCCGCTTTCCTTCCACCATTGAAGAACAGCAACGTGGCCATTCATGCCTGCCCAATCTATCGCATACTCGGACCACTTCATCTTCAATCCACTCTCCTTCCACCATTGCAGAACGGCAACATGGCCCTCCTGGCATGCATCATCCACTGCCGTCACGGACCACTGCATCCATAAACCGCTTTCCTTCCACCATTGAAGAACGGCAACATGTCCGTTCTTGCTTGCCTCATCCAGTGCCCGGGGACTGGACCACTTCATCTTCAATCCACTCTCCTTCCACCATTGCAGAATGGCAACATGTCCGTTCTTGCTTGCCTCTTCCACTGCCCTCACGGTCCCACCCATCTCGAAACCGTTTTCCTTCCACCATTGAAGAAGGGCAACATGTCCTTTCATGCTTGCCCTATCCACGTCCCAGTGGTTAAACGGGGCACGATGCGACCACTTCAACCCACTTTGCTTCCACCACTGCAGGACGCCGATATGACCATGATCCATTGCAGCTGCCGACCATTTCATCTGCAACCCACTGTCCACCCACCATTGGAGAACCGCAATATGGCCGTTCTTGCTGGCGGAATCCATCGCCTTTTCCGACCATTCCATCTCCACCAGGCGTTCGCTTCGCCACCAGTCCAGTAGGGATGTCTGCCCCTTTGCACTGGCATGATCTGGTGTCGCTTGCTTCAAAAGCGGGATCGTCTTATCGCGCAGACGAAGGAAGCGAAATTGAACGGCGAGCCGGAAGCGTTGAAGGGGTGTGAGACAGGCGAAGATTCCCTCGATAACCTCAGGGGGAAGCGACATTATGGGTTATGTGCGTGTGGATGAGGGTGGGTTGACAGGAGGTATGCGGCGGGTGAGAACGGGGTGAGGACAGGTTGACAGGAGGTATGCGGCGAGTGAGAGCGGGGTGAGACCGGGTTGACAGGAGGTATGCGGTGGGTGAGAGCGGGATGAGAGCGGAATGAGAGCGGGTTGACAGGAGGTATGCGGCAGCAAAAATAGCAGTTTGAAAGTGGAGAGGACAAGGGAAAAGGGGCGTGTGTGTTGTTTGAAGCTTCTGACAATTAAGTCAAGAGCGGTGAGATGATAGTGCGGTTGTATTCGTTGGACTGCACGCACACATAGGTACCTAGGTAGTTACCTGTAACAAGACGCCAGAAGCACCTCAGTATGGCTTTGGGGACTGGGGGGCCTGAAGGGACGGACGGGGTAGACAGCTGAAAAGGAGTCGCAGGGGGGCCCGGCTGCAAAGATGATGGGCTACGAAGATCTACCTACGTCTAGTGCAGACGGATAGGTATATGTACTGGGCGAGTCCCCCAATCACTGCGGACGTCTCCCAGTCACTGCGGACTTCTCTACAAATTTATCTGCACCTCCTGTACTCCGCTCGCTCGACTTTCCATCCTCCGCACATCCTCCGTCGCGTCAAAACATGTACAGAAAACCTTTCCAGATCAAAACTCAATCCAAAGTCCGCTCCTCTGACCGCCGCAAACTGCGCTCGACACTATTGGACCATTTTCCGGCTCTCCGTTCCCCCGAGCAGGAAGCCCTGCTCGACGCAGCCCTGGGAAATGCCAACAATGCAGATAATGCGGGCAGTGGAACAGGACAACTGGTGGCTATCAAACTTGAAACACATGGTGGAGATACAGTTGTGGTGTACGAAGTCGATGGGAACCCGGTGGTGTTCAAGGATATCGATGGGAACATCTTTCCAACTGGTAATTTCTGTCAAGCAAATTGCGTTTTCATTGGGTGGGCCGACTCCTGGTCAGAGGGGGACGAGTGGATGATCTCGGTGGAGCCATTGGCGTGTATGAATAGGTCTTTCTATGAGCTTTATATCAATAAAATTTGCGGTTTCCAAAATTCAAACAGTATACACTCTTTGGAAAATCCCGGATATGCTGCCCACTTTAATGACCCACGGACAAGTGATGCAGAAATTGTTTAATGGAGCTGGTACTGTTTTTCCACACTCTTTTGAGCGGAAAAGCTGAAAAAGTGTTTGCAAGCGGTATACTACAACCTTGCCACATCAGATTTGATGCTCCCAGGTGTGATCGTTCCCGACGGAGGTTTTGGCCATTTTAACAGCGGCGATATGGTTGCGGTTGTGGGGAGAGGATCTCCGTGAGTGACACTATCGGTTCTTGCCCAAAAGCTGTTTCTGTTCTTAATCATTGTTCCGGCGTGCCAAAGGTATCCTATGGCGGTTGGGACCATGTTGGTTTCCAGCGACCAAATAAAGGAAGACCAGTATGCAATGCGCGGGAAGGGGGTGAAGATTGTGCATGTTTTAGGGGACTACTTGTGGTGGGTTGAGCGATTCGGTTACTCCAGAGGTGCGCCACGTCCGTCGAACTTCTCATGACAAAAGACGGATTTGCAGGGCGCACGGCGACAAGAGCGGACCTCCTGAGTCAGGTGGGAAATGTTTGCAAGATTTCTTCAGGTTTGATTGCTGCCCACATGTTTCAGCAGCACCCACAACAGATGAAGAACCGTCCAATGCCCCGTCGACCACCGACGCTGATGCCACAGAACCTGCGAACGACACCCCGGCAATGTCAGACATAACACAGTCCCTAGAGGGGTCCTCACTTTCCGATAACCCGTCTCCTGACACTCCCGCACCCCTCACTCCCGCCGAAATGGATGAACTCCTCCTAACAGCCTTTTTAACATCTCTCAAGCTAAAACTTCCCGACGACCCGAAGCTATTCCCAATGTCCGCAACGGTTCTATACTCCTCTTACATTCTTCCGTCTCGCCCGGTCGGAACCGTTCTGGATGTTAAAGGCTCGACGTACAAGAAGGTGGCGAAATTCTTGAAGGCGATGGAAAAGAAGGGGATTGTAAAGTTGAAGGAACGCAATGGTGATATTGTTATCATGAGTGTGAATAGGCAGCACCCTATGTAAGTTGTTGCTGGGCCTTGCATAATTATAGATGTATATCTTACTGACGGTATCATTTCACTCCTTTCAATAGGATTCAAACTTTCGACCCACCGCGAAAAGTAGCAGGGGATGTCAAACCCAAGCCATCAGCACCAGGCGGATTAGCAGGGTCTTCGGGCACGAATGCTTCCCCGGCGTCGGACGCCAAACCCGGTGTCATGTCATGTACGGAACTGTACAAAGGAACTTCAAAGATTGCAACACTGTTCGAACAGATTGGGTTGAGGTAAGAATACCACGTTTTTACGTTGCAGTTTTCATTCAATGGGAGATGTGCTGAACCTTTACGACGCATACAGCAAAGACTCCTTGTTTACCGCCACAGAAATCCGAAATGCGTTGAATGAATATGCGCAGTCAAAGGAATTGGTGGATAAAGCCAATCCGAGGTTCGGCGCTCGCTTATGCTTTATTTTCGTTGATTAAATATCCTGTATCTCATTTTTACTCTCAACGCGGGGTTAAGACTGGTTAAAATTGATCCTTACCTCTGCGATGCGGTATTAGAAAAGGACGAGTACAATTCGATAGATGTTCTGCCGAGGGATGTGATAACCCAGAGGTAAACGATCCGAGGGTGCTTGCTATTGAGAATAGCTGCATTGAACATTTCCTTTGGACCAGGCTTATCGCAAAAATGCAACCCTTCCATGAACTTACGTTACCCGGACGTGACCCTGAAGTCAGGTACCGAAACGAGGCTTGGTCATAAATCTTCTTCCACAAACTCCTCACTCATCTCGTTACATGTATTGGTCGATTTTCAGAAAGGGCCAGTTAAACCCCATCCACGTAACAGTAGACAAACCCCGCAACGGCACCAAAGTCGTCACCAAAATCACCGGCGTGGAGGCGTACGGAATTGACCCAAAGGACCTGGCCGCTCGACTCAAAGTTCCTTGCGCGAGTAGCACGTCAGGTATTGCGTTCTCATCTCTATTTTCGCTTCACCCTTCTGCTTTATAGCGAATTGCTGATCGATTGGTTTTTGGTCACGCCAGTTTCACCGCTGCCAGGCAAATCTAACACTCAGGAAGTTATGGTCCAAGGCCCGAAACACAAGGAAGTGTTTACGTGCCTGGAAACGGCGTATGGGGTGCCGTTTAAGGGGTCAGGAGGCGCGAATGCCACTAGCAAGTTTGTTGTGCTGTCGATGAATGTGCGTACAAAGTGAAAAAGAAACGGTTTTATGGTGTCATTTCGTTGATGAATTGGCTGGTTTGTGGGAAATTACTGGACGTTTTTCCTGCTGATGATTGGTTCGAGCAGACTAGCACGGTCAGGGTCAGTTAGCAGCCTTGTCTCCATCACTGGCGCTATCTGCCATCCGCAAAGGCCGGGGCAAGCGTTTTTGGGAGATGCTGCCATTGTACGATACACCACGCGATGCGTTACGAAGGTGTTGTTTACATGATGGGTTACCTGTCTGCGTAGCATTTCTGTGAGCCATAATCGTCCGCGAAGACTTCCCTTGATTGCCCGGGATGCGTGGAATCATTCCACAAGATCCCCATATTAATAAGCTAATATGGGCGGTCAAATCTGGGATTCACACACCATTCGCGGGTAGTGCGCAGGACCAACGACATGCTTTCCAGGATATTTCAAAAGACATATTCAAGTATGACTGCATATTCAAATTCACTGAAAGGAAATAACCCAAAACTCATTTCACCCGATTCCCCGACCCATTTCCTGCTACATTTTCACAGTCACGCCCGTTTTTCTCTTACTCTCTTATCGCCACCCTTTTTTCCCAGCTGGAGGAGATTTTGGACGTAACGTTTCGATTTCTACCAGCACCACCGATTTAGCCAAAATCAATGCTTACAATGCAACAACTACAAAGTATCCCAATGCGTGTCCTTTTCGTACCGGAAAGCATCCCCAAAAGCGGCCCACCGGTATCATTGATTTGGCGTTGGTACTGCTTTGCATCAAAATTGGAGCTGGTGATGTTGGACCCGACAGTGACCCATCCCGGACGAATATTGTGGTCCTGTGAAATAATGGAAACGGGTGAGGTTTCTTGGAACACGGGGAAACCAGCACCCCGCCAATACCTCGCCAAAAAGTTCCAGTCTTCGCCGTCCCAAGCAGAAATGCTCGATAATGTAATACAACTCTTCCGGTTTCCTGGTACCTAGTGGAGCGTTACTCTATCAGCTGACGGGGGAGGACCGAGACGCACGTCCGCACGTACCTCCATCAGGCGGCTCTTCCGCAATGATAACATCCGTATCGACATTGCAATGGATAAAATGACCATCGGTGCTACGTCGCACCGTTCCTTTGATACCCATCAAACAATGTTCTTTGGTGTGTTGGAGTACCGCGTGATTTGGTTGGACTTTCAAGCCCTGGGGATGTGGAAAGGATCGATCGCTAGAAAATATCCCGACTCCCAAAGGCCAAAGCAAAAAAAGACACGGAACCTTCCACGTCTTATTCGTCTTGATCCACGTAAAGTCCTCGCACCGTCTGTAACCCCATCTAGCTAACAAATCCCTCCCTTTATCCAACCCTTCCGAAGAGCCCACCCACACGAAAATAAAACTCGGGTTGCTCGCAACGTCTTCTATCCGCAGACTGGCAATTTCTTCCCATGTCCAGAAGGTGTGGGATGAGGGGGATCCGGATGTGTAGGGTGCGTGTGACCAGCTGCAGTATCTGGGGATAGGAAGAGTGCTTTGAACAGGCGCAGCAGATGGGCGTACAAAATGAACTACTGAAGCGTTTAACTTACTCTTCTAAAGGCGGATCAATCAATATGACGTCAAACTTTGATCCCAAGCTTTGCAAGTCAAATGTTTTGAGGTCGGCTTTCAAGTACATGGGCGGGGTAGCGCGGTGCTTGACGAGGTCGTTTTTGAGAGTTACGAGACGGCGAAGTTTTGGGTACCTATAAGTGTGTGGAAGATCCAACCATGAAGATTGCAAATGGGTAAAAACAAGTATATAAACAGAACGCAACTCTTCGAATCGGTCCACAACCGAGGTGTCTCGGATGTAGTTTTGCGGGCGGTATCCCGTGTTGATGAAATTTTGGGAGTAGTCGTTGCGAACGATGGTGGTAATCTGTTGGGTTTTCAGCATCAAAGTGCGGTTGAGGGCTCACGGGAATGGCATCAAATTGCGAGAAACGACTTTGCGGGGGGAGAAAACGACAGCGTTCTCGACCGGAAGCAACTTCCCACAGAGAAGACAAACCTTAGGTTTATGCCCTTCATCCCTCAGCGAAATCGACCCTTCTTCACCTTCCCCCACCAAAGCAGGCTGTTCCTACAATTCATTCAGACTGCACAACCGGAATCTCCCCTCTCCAAACAAACCAAATACCACCTTTTTCTCATCGTCACCAATGACCGCGCGCTTCAGGTCCACCCCCAATTCCATCAAGGCCACCTCCCTCCTTCGTTTCCTGTGTTTGAGAACGGACTGGAGGAGAGTTCTGTCTGGTGCGGTATTGGAATCTTGCATTTCACGGAATGAGCAGGGAAAAAGTTCCGGTGGGAACAGAAGGAACTGGAGAGCGCGCTGGTTTCTTTGCCGCTGATGTAAGCTTTGCGCAGTTCGTTTCTCTTTGGTCTCCACCATTTCGGCAACACATCTACATTCATTTCCATTCCACAGTGACATTCGTAATACCATCGGCCCTCCGGGTCTTTACTTTCGCTGAAATTTGTCGGAAACTATTCGTTAGTGACCGCCTCCTCGTTCGCCGAGAAACAGTCCACAGTAAAGGGGAATCCTCTCTTTAAACCACCCCTCCTTTGCCTGCGGCGGGGGCCTTTTCGAAGGTATAATTTGCTGATACCACCCTCAGAAATTATTATTCCATTCTATTTAACTTCAAAACATGTTGACGCAATCCCTCCTTCGGTTCCCAAAAGACAAGAAGATGAATATCCCGGTATCCCCCACAAGACAACTATGCTGGTATCAGGGTATCCGATCCAACTCGGCAACCACTTCCCCCACATTTCCTCGCCCCCCCTCATCCAGCCTAAATCAGTAGTGCTCTAAACTTCCACCGCTGCCTCCTCCACAACACTGGTCTTTTTGGGATACGGCAGCGAGCCCGGGCGCCCAATGGTGGTAACCGCATGCTTGGTGGCGGACTCGACAATCTCCGAGCGGATATCGGGTGTATTGGTTTTGTTACTGGACCCATCATTGGTTTTCCCCAAAGCTTTTTGGAACCTCGCGACGTCGGTTAAGAAAATCAACCCCACGCCCGCGGGGAAAACGACGATGAAGGACCAATGCGCCAACTGTCCCGGTTTGAGGTAATTCGACACGGCGAGGTAAGCAAACAGCACCGTGAGGACGTACAGCAGGAGACGCATGCCGGCTTCGACCCACAACGCAAGGGTTTTGAACACTCTGTCCTTGTTGGCACGGTGGAATCCCGTAGCGCTTTGGACGATCTTGTACTGCAAGAGAGCGAAATAGATGGGTTCGGTGACGAGGATCCACACGATGCTGGCGATGGTGGCATGTCCTGTTTCCTCGGATTCAATTGTCCCGTAGTATTTTATCATGTCGATGCACCAGTACGCGGAATTAACGTACTGGATGGCGCATTGGCAGACGGACATAAAGATGGGCAGCCAGAGTTGGACCCGCGGTGACGCGTTGTAGATCATACATGTTCGGCGGAGGGAGTAGAAGGATTGGGCCAGAAAGGCCGCGATCCACGTCACCGAGCTGATGATATTGAACCGTTCGAAATCGACGAGGTTGGCCTGCGTTAAGGCGTTCCAGGCGCAGCAGCTGGTGATGAGGGCCAGGACGAAAAGGCTGAAAAAGAGGGCGATGGAGACTTTCAGTTGAATATCTCTGATGGCGAGGAAGCTTGGAAGGCAGCTGCCGAAGACCGTGAATGTGATCAGAATGCCGCAGTAATTCCTGGCAAAAAAAGGTTCCGATTAAGCGTCATGGTTAATGCTAACTAACTATAAAAGCAAATTCCAAGTAACTACTCACGTTCCGATGATAGCAGCGGGTGACATATCCGGGGCCGACATTTTTGCGTGTGTCTTGGAGTGTCTGCGGGTGCCGGGAATTCTCCTCCTAACCCTTCAGCTTTTAAGCCGCCAGCCGACAAACACAAGAGGGGACAACACCGCCAAAACATAAACTGTCAAATAAACGCAATGAATGGAGGAGCCTCACACACAGTGATGAAACCATTGACACGGCTGCGGGCGGAGGGCTCCGGCTCCGGTAATTTTCATTCAATGCATTAGCCTCGCCCGGGGAAGAGAAGGCCATTCATTTCCTGACATGAATGGCCTGACAGGGTTTGCATAGCGGATTTCTGAGTAGGGACGTTGGAACGTATGGATATAAATGCCAAAGCAAACGGAATCCATAGCTCTTAACTGCCTCGTAATTTGAGCGTCCACAGTACCCTGATGGTTTTATATGGATACCGGCTGCTTGTGTTTGTGTGGGCGAAGCTGACCGAGCTTGACCCAAAGGACCACTGCCTCGCAGCTCCTGCCTGACCTTGGCGTTCATCCAACTTCCCACGGAGACTTTTCGCTCGCTCGCTTCTTTCCATCTTCCTATCCAGTGCCTCCACAAATTCGGGATCCTGCCTCGGACAATGCCATCCCTACGAAGTCCTCCAAGTCTCGCCAGCGGCCTCAGAAGAAAATATCAAAAAGCGGTACCAAAAGCTGGTTCTGCTCTTGCACCCGGATAAGCAGAAGCAGCAGCCCAGCAACGCCAACTACCCCTCCACGTCCGATAAACAGTTTCAGGATGTAGTGAATGCGTGGGAGGTATTGCAGATCCCATAAGGCGGAGGGAGTATGATGAATTCTTGGGTATGGGCTTGTGCTGTGGGTGTGGATATGGATTCCTCATCCCCGTTTGCCGAAGAGCGGAAGTTGCTGCCTGGTCGAGCTTTGAGGGACTGACTTGTGCGGAACAAAACAGCAAAGGCGGAGCAAACAGGTGGAATTGTTCATGCCGAAGTGGATATTGATGATATGGAGTACGATGAAGGTGAGCGTTCCGCAACATCATGTATTGTCTCCTTAGAGAATTGCGAATTCACTCCGCGAATCTGGCAAAATACCCAGCATCCCTGTCATTTCATTACCCATGCCGTTGCGGTGGGTCGTACTCCATAAGTGAGTTCGATTTGGAGCGAGGAATTGCTTCTACCACCTGTGGGAGTTGCTCGCTGAGGATCAAGGTCCTGTATGAGATTGTGGCCGGATAGTCTTGATGATGGGTTGCATGTGATTATAGCGAGACATCCGCCATTTGCGCCTGATTCCCCGGCTGTAGGTCTGGCAGGACCTCTAGCCTTGATTGCGGCTGGCATTGGCTCCTCCATCTGCAGAACGTCCGTATTCTTGTAGTTCGCGCAACGCAAGCTGCGGAAGGAGCTGGCGGCCGATGTGGCCCACAGAGTGTTGTCGTGCCACTTACATATACCCGGCTGTGATATCAAATACATTTTGGACATTCCGTCGTCGTCGGAACAAATTATTGTGGTTCTGAGCGCATCTGCTTCTCATAAAGCCATGTCCAATACGAATCCCCAATAATTGCATGAGATTAAGCTTCTTTCTACACGAGTTGTCCGTCTGACACACCTTTTTTCGAACAACAATCTTGCGGGTATCTTCATTTTTGCTTTGCAGTTGCTTTTGGTCGGCCTTCGGGTCTCCTGGCCTCGCCTCCAGAATTTCGCGTTCGCGCCCATGTGCTCGTCCAGTGCTGGTCCAACCGCGTTTTGACTCCCATCTCTATGTACTTCAAATTCCCATCTTTAACCATGCATCCCGTTACGCACCTCTTCCAACGCACCGCCATCACCCGCCTTTCACCCCGCACCCTACTCAAACTCACCCCGTCCGCTCGCCTCGTCCCCCTCCCAACACGCATCCCCACCTCCATTACGTGCACGACGCGTCTCTATTCAGCGCAACCCACACTCACACCCGAACAAATCCAGCAACGTGTGCTAAGAGTCGTCAGAGAATTCGCAAAGGGGGATGTGCACCAGGTAAAAGAGGACAAGGACGGAACGGAACGGAAATGCCCACGTTCATTACCATGTGTGTATCTGGGAAACACCCACTCACGTCATACCATATCCGCCAGTTGGGCCCCTCCTCGCACTTTATGAAAGATATGGGGCTGGACAGTCTCGACCAGGTGGAACTCGTGCTGGCGTTGGAGGAGGAATTCAACATTGAGATTCCGGATCGGGAGGCGGAGCAGGTTATGACTGTTCAGGAGGCGGTTGATAAGGTTTGTGGAAACCGAATTCTTGTTTGCTGGACGTTGGATTAACAAGGGTTTTGTTCTCCAGATTGCTGCCACTAAAGGTGCAATGTAGAAATTTGTATTTAAAAGACGGGGAAGTTGTCTGTGCCTTTGCTTAAAAAGTATGGCAAATGATGAATGGTTTTTTAGCATGAGCCTGATGTCGCCCCGAATGGTTTGACCATGTGGCTTCTTAACATTGTCAAATTCCTTCGGCGGTGTCCTTGATTCCCCACCCATCACCTTCTTTCAATTGACAATGCCATGCAAACCGCGCTCCGCACTAGCCGAATAATATTATCCACGTCACATCACGTTTACAGTTTCGGGTTCATCGATTGCTCCTCCCGGTTCCAGCCTTCTTCACCAATGGAGGAGCGACAATCTTCTTGCCATGGTACATCACGGTGCGAAACACACCAACCCCGCCCCCACGCACCCCATTTGCCACCGCCACCTTGCGAACAAACAACGGGAGTTTGACAGGGTCGCAGAGGATGCAGGTATACTTTAGGTCTGGATCTTCGACCATTTCTTGATACATTTCCTCTGTGATTTCCGGGTCGCATCCCACGTGAATCCATCTGAGAGAAAAGGGGTTAGAAGGCGGCGGGCTACGAATTAACAGCTTGGGAGAAACAATACCGAATTCTCTTACCTATCGCAACTATCACAACAAACCATCGCCAAATCATCAGCGTCCTCTTTGTACACATGCATACACAGCGGGCAAAACCTGTCATCTGCAAAATTGACATTGCACTCGTCGCAGTAGGTGCAAATGTACGTCCCGAGGCTCGTCCCAGTTTCCGATTCAGCAGGCGGCGCAATGGCGTGTCGCCACTTTAGTTGCTGTTGTTGGGCCGGCGTGGCATGTGGAGGTGGACGCTTGTCGCAGGACCAGCAGACCGCGCATTGCATGCACAGCCATGTACCTGGAATACGTATTTCAGTTTGAATTTTAGCTTGGGTTGCAGCCAAGAGCGGTCTATGAGAAAATGCACCAACTCACCTTCTGGAGCCCCATCCAGAGGTGGATCGAGACAATATGTATGGTATCCTCGATCACACGTATCACAAAATAGCAGCTTATCGTCGTCTCCAGCCTCCCGGCAGATCATGCATGTTTTGCAATTGCTGCAAAGCCAGTCATAAGTTTGGACTTTGCAAATCAGGACAGTTGATGTGAAATCGATGCACGAGGGGTGATGCTTCGTCTGGCATTGCGCACAAGACAAGAGAAGATTTGGATTGGGTTTGGGTGTGCTAGAGTGTGGATTGGGTTTGGGAGTGGGTGGGATCGCGGAATGGCAGTGGACACACTCAGTGGTCGAAGGCGCATCTGCTGCCTGGTGATTCCGCAGAACATGTGGTGCTGATAAGCTTACTTCTCTGGGCTCATCATATGCAACGTTGTGGAACTCACCGATTTGACGTGGTACAAACACTTTTCCCCTTGTCTGGTAACCCCTCTCTTGCAAGGCTCTCCTGATCTGGTACGCTCACCGCAGGTGAACTCAATAAATCTGCCCTTTGACGGCTGTACAAAAGATGACATGAGACACCACCGGTACCCAAAAAGCTTCAAACGCAAATTTACCGTTGCCTGGTTTTCGGTGGACGATGCTGCCAGATTGAATGCCACATATCCCCTGGATGCTGCATCGCTCTGCGTTCCTGGGACCATCTGAGCAGTCAATGGGGTACCATTCTCCGAAAAGCGCTGTCGATATCTGAAACACATATAGTGTAAGCGCTACGCCGTAACAACCCAACAGCGACCGTTATGATGCTTACAAAGAAAGCGCTCCCTGATATTGACCCGGAATGACCGCCAGGGGGTATGCACGCGCATTTTCGGTCTCCTCCAGTCGACACCAGCCCCTATCCATCTCAGGAGCCTCCTCCGCCAGTACAGTCTCTTTTTCCACTTTTAATGGATACCCCTCACTATCCTCTGCCATCTCGATGACCACATGCGTCGGTTGCGTAGCTGCAGGTACTTGCTCCACATTTGTATGTACATCCAAAAAGGTGCGTGGTCGGCTGCGTACAAGCCGGCGGTTGAACCCCGCTGCTGACTGTGCACAACGGTACATCCAGTCATCACCTGCTATCAACGCAGGGATGGCAACGTGGGCAAACGATGGACCAAGATCGTGTTCTGCACCCGCAGAACCGCGGTTCAACAAATTTAACTGCTGATTTGGACGACGTGATTGATCCGCATAGGCGGAATCGTCAGCAAGCTCGCTGGCATCTTCCTCAACATCGGGGTACTCTTCGACGTCCGGTGGCTCTTCTTTGTCACCAACCCAATAGTCATCCCTCACGGGTCTCCCTCTCTTGACGGCCTTGTGCCCGAATTGACGAAAGATGGTCCGAGCCGTGGCCAAAGTGACAGGGCGCTGACGTAGCTGTGCGGGGAGGATGCCAACTTCCCTCAAATGCTGTCTGTCTTCTTCGGTACCAGTGATTCGCTTAATATTAGGGTTTCTGAGAAAGAATATGTACGTGTCACGGAAACCGAGCGTCTTAGAAATATCGACCGTGAGCATGTAAAGCCTTGTCGGATGGCGTGGAAGCCGGAAATTTCTGATTTTGTATTGTCTCCCTGATTTATGTGAAAGTTAGTTACGAGTCCAATGCATCGAAGTTGCTGCAAACCAATGCCAAACATACCACCCAGAAGTTCCCCGTCTTTGGTAATCTTAGTTTCCCCTCTTTCATCCCATTCAGTTTCTTGTTCTTCCGTATCCGCGTTGTCATCGCCAGTAGCGGGAGGGACTTCCTCGGGCGGAGGTTCGGTTACTGGTGGCTTCTTGCGCGGCCGACCGCGAGGGCGCTTTGGTGTTGGCGTGCCAATATCCGCGGGTTGAGGAGTGGCGGGAGGAGACGAGGCAAGAGACCCGTTTTCCTGTATCTTTACTGCGCCTGAATCGACATCTTCATCATGTTGCTGCTCCTCTTTCACGGCATCAACTCCGTCACCATTTCCAGCTTCGTCGCCAGCCATCTCCTCTGTCTCTCCAACCTCTTCAGTGTAACCCTCCCTTATCAGCTGTTCAGCCACCTTGCGAGCCTTGCGACCTGGGGTGGAAGGTTGTTCAGGAGTGGACCCTCCTCCAATCTTTCTTCGACCCTTCTTTGTAATCCTTTCTTCGTCGCTCCTCTCTATATCCTCCAAAAATTCATCGTCCTCCTTCACTACGCCTGCGCGCATTTTCCGTTTCCGCGGCGAAGCGGCTCCATTCATCGGTGCAATATCAGCAAAGGATGGTGAGTTCGCAACCTGAAATTTCATCTCCATAAGCTTCAACTCTATATCGAGCTACAAAAAACCTTTGGAGCACCATACCTCTCTATGGGCGCTATGTGACGCATCTTGAGCGGAAGCGTCGGTCTGAAGAAGATGGATCAGCGAAGTGTAGCGCGAAGTCCTCCTGCGACACGCGATTGCGAAGACGCGCTGCAAAGACGCAGCCCGTCCAAAGCAAATCAACAGCACAACAACAGACCCACGGTATCAACGACACACACCTGCATTTTGTGCTCGAAGCAAGCAAGGTGGGGCTGGGTCAGTTACGCGGGGCTGGGCAAAGATCGGCGACGATCCAATAAGAAACCGCACAAACAAGAGCCGAAGCTAGACCGAAGCTTTCTCTCTGACACCGAGCAGTCCCCAGTGACTGCAATAGTCCACTCAAGACTGCGCCGAATAAAAATGAAAATGCGTATTCTTGTGTGAATTGGCAGAAGCTACCCGCTTTTGAATGAGAGTCCAAACCCATCGAAGCTAGATAAGTTCGGTCGGTTACACCGCTGAACTCTTAATTAAACCTGGCCAACTTTACGGTATCCATCACGTCCCAGACTTCTGAAAATTCTCACCTTCCCTCTTGCCGCACTTGTCCTGAAACCTGGTATGTATGCGGAGGTTCAGTCCCCTCTCGGGAGTCCCAATCTCATGTTTCGCGCTCCCTATTGGCCGCATTCCTCGTCTTCCATCATCGCCTTCTTTCTCCTATTCCGGCTGCACAACAGCTAACCCGGTAGAGGATACAAACCAGGGAGCCCTCCAGCATAGTTTAGATTTTCTTTTCTGCGCTTCTGCTGTGGGAGTGCCAGCCTGGTGACAGAACCAGCAGTCCGCTCTGCTTCTCTTTTTCCTGTGGTCGCGTTCTGCGGGTCAAACCAATGCCAAGCTCCATTGGAGCTGCAACGCGGGATGGCTCTGCTGCGTCTGATACTGATATATCATGTCGCCATCCTACACTCGCGTTCAAATGTAAATAAACTGGATAATATTGCCCTCTCAATGAAAGAGTGCCTGATAGTACTGGGTTTTGGAAGATTTGAAGACTCTCCTCTCCAACTTGCACAGTTTCATCAAGTACACGTCGTTTGCGACATCAAGCCTCCCCGCTTTGAGGGGATCCTTGAAGGCCTCTTGCGCACAATCGGCACTCGTAAATACAGCATTCATTCACAACCCGCAACTCTAAAACCATTACACAAGAGATAATTCCATTTCACAAAACAATAACAATTGATTCCGGTATCCCGAGATTCTTCAGAATGCTCATAGTGAGCTCATTGAACCCAGGAGGCCCACAAACCAAAATTAAAAGATTGTTCCAATTGTAATCGACATGGAGCGATGAAGTTTTCACCACATCAACAGATCCCAGGGGCGTTACCCGCACAACTGCTGGGGTTTCCAAAGATGTCGGGTGCGTGCATATTGCTCGGAAAGTTTCTGGAAACATCGAAAGGACGGTATCTGTGGTTATCGCGCCCTTCAATCCGGTCCATTCGGGTGACGGCGCCGAAAGCATGTGCGTGATTCGAAGGGAGGAATTTGCTGCCCGTTCCATGCCCAAGAGTTCGGACGACAGGAAAATGTCGTCCTCGCTTCGATTGGCCCACAAGAGGGACATGCGGGAACATAGAGATTGGGTACTTGTGTTGCGGGGGCAATTGCGCAAGTAGTAATCAATCAGCTGGAGCATCGGCGTGATTCCTGACAAAATAAACTGTTGGACGACTAGGTTTCTAAACGTAGGAAACGATTAACTGCGCGCACCTGTCCCAGCTGCAAACATGACCACTTCTTCATGGCATCCATGCGCAATCGATTCGTTGATGAGGCTTTGTATGGAATGCTGCATGGGACCCTCTACTATCATGTCCGTTCCTGCCCATACCAAATTGTTTTAACCTCAGCATGACCCACCGAAAATGCTCACCCATCACCAACTCACCAAGCTCCATCTCGTCAATCAACGGAGTCAAGCTACCCTTGGAATAAATCTTCCATGAAAGAATGATTATCCCGTGATATGCCGCAGAAGACATCGCAAGTCAACCCTACCTTGATATATAAATCAAAATACCCTTCCAAAGTGGCTCTCGTTGGGGTATATTTTTTACTGATTTTTTCCCCGGATTTGTCGGGCATCCTGACAAGTGTGACACAATCCAGAAAGTAAGCGCATAGGCCAAATTCCAGGTATGCCTCCGGTCACATACGTGATAGTTAAGGCATCTCCTGGAGTGAGCTCAACGGGATCTCCTTGAAACTTGATTCTGAACTTTCGCACGGGGTTCCTAGCCCTGAATCCCGTGACCGTTTGCTTTTCCACCAGTTTGGCCCTTCGGTGAGAACGCTCACCCATCACGCGCGATTCTCCCTTTTCCATTATAGGCATATGTTGTGGACCTTCTGCCGAAGTAACATTGGCAACATCACCGGGGATGGCGTCTGACAGCACTCTGGACTTTCGTATCGCGATCGGGATCGCCGGCGTACCAGAATTTCTTCTGCTGAACAGCGACCAACTTGATTTGGAATTGGTCACTCCTTGACGGTCCAGCTGCGGACTGGACATTTTGACGGATGGCCGCCAAGCTGCGTGTAGTTGCCCCGATTTATTGGCTTCAGACGGTGCGCTTTCTATGTCTTTGCTATGCATGCTCCGCCGTCTCGTCTGCACTTCAAAGCTCATCCGTGACCGTGACGCTTCAATTGAACCTTTGGAGCTGGGAAGATCTTCCGCTTGTAGTTTTCCTATAATCATGTCGCTCAATTTGTTTGTAGCCTGCGTGCGTTGAACAAAACGAAGATTTAGCAGCTGCTACTAGCGCTAGCGCAAAATGATTTCAAACTTACAAAACGACTATGCGCGTGATTTCGAACGTCAAGGCCCTGGATTTTGTCCTTCCCCTGGAAGATCAGCGTGGCATCCTTCCCAATGGCCGCCCTGATTGCTTTCGGGCCGCCGGGATGTTGCTCAATGTATTCCGAAACGTCGCATACCATTCTGTTCCACCAGTCCCATCATGAGCGCGAAAATTACAATTTGATTGAACAATCAAAGGTTCCACACTCACCCTGCAATCAACGTCCACGATGCACCCTCCTCGCAGCTCCTCACAAAAAAATCGTAGCTGATACTGCGCGTGGGCTCTTTGACCTCCGTACCATTAGCGAAACTAATCACTGGTTTCCTTTTTGGCGGATCGTCGTTGGGATGCAGCAGCGAGTGTCCCTTGTCGAGAGCCACACGAAGCCAGCGACGCCAGTAGCGGTCCGTCGCTTTCCCACCAAAGAATAGCAGGAAGAGGAAGCCAAAGTATGAAAAGTAAAGGAGTTGCCATACGTCGCTTGTTGATCCGTAACGCGCGGCTGATGGCACAAAATTACACACGATCAGCAACTTGGAGCCAAAACCACATTGACAGGAAAGTTAGATTTACCCAAATCTTTGACACCCAGATACCCATTGAATATGACTGAAACAGCATAGCAGACTGTCAGCTACATTTGCGCAGTCAAATTTAAATCCACACACGCACTCATGCACACAAGCACTCACCCAACATGTATAAAAGTAAAGCACCAACACGATGAGTCGACCGGATGTAACTCTGGAACTTGGCCATAAATCGAAAGTCCTGTCGCGCAAACCATCCGAGTATGCCAATCAAAATGCCGTAAATGGAGCCCACAAGGCCTATTTTGGCGTGCGTGAAGGGTAGCAAGCCCCATTCATACTGTTTTTTAAGAAAAAGGGAGATGTGTCAATTTCCACAATCCTTTCGAGTGCTGCGGAACATAAAAGTCGCGTACACCGTCGTCTGCGCCCATGGTAATCGCTCCTCGGATGGTCCAGGCAAATTCGGCGGTAACGATTCCCTATGGATTGCACCGTCAGTATCGTATTTGGAAGACTCACAAAGAATATATTTTCAAGACCGGGATACCATCAAGTATTGGTGCCAAGGAAGCCATAAATCCACACGAGTGCCGTACCGTGCGACGTAGATTCCGAGCGGTATGATCACAAAAATGTTTGCCAGCATCTCAACAGCGTGAATACTGTGAGTGAAAAAGAGTTCAGAGTAAGTCGAAACGGGGGTAGGATGTGACGAGGTGAGTGTAGACACGACTTGGGCCTTCCTCACATTATGAAAACAGACGACGGTCCATGGGTCGCGCAAACCGTCAACGCGACATCCGTCGCCGTATCCGTATCAACGCCCGAAAAGAAGTTAATCTGTCCTATCCCTTTGTTACTTCCATGGTACGCCAAAGTCGCGGAACTATCAGAGTACGCCCAAATAATCGAGAGGCTGCCTTTTGAGATCGCCTTGTCGTATGTGTCGCCGGTGGTCAACTTGCGGGTCCAGCTGACTGCGCGTTTGGAGAAGGTTGTGTTGACGGTTACGACGTTTTGGAGGTCGTTGGTGCCGCCTAAGCTCACGTCCGTTGGTGGCTATTTGTCGTACCAGATTTTAGCAAGACTGACAGGGGAGATAAACAATGGTGATTCCAGTACCTCTACGTAACCTGAGCCCCAACGATCGTCCGGGAGCCACGTATCCCCGCCATGGTCATACACCGCCATTATATCCGCATTGGCCATTCCCGATCCAATACCAAACGCAAACCTGGATTGATTTAACGCCATCAGCGTGAGCGAAGTCCCTCTTCACCCAAATGGCCACAACGACATTACCATCCACTATAATTCGACTCCAATTGGAAATTTATAGTCCCTCCCGTCGCATCCACTTTATATGTCAACGCCAGCCCAGTCGTAAGTTGCACTCTCTGGGTCGAACTATTCGTCGATGTCGTCGAATCGGTTGACGTCGTTAACCCGCGCATGGTGGCGATGACATCGGACGATGCGTAGGAGAACGCAGAGGAGGGATAGGTGCTGATGTTTGTGTTCCACAGGATGAGGTTGGAGAGCGTCACGTTTGCAAGGTCGGTTGTATCGTTGGCGGAGAGTACGCCAGCACGCTCGTACCAGAATGCGTCGCCGTCTGGAGAACGGCACTCATTAACACATGTGCACCACTGTTCCTATCCGCAAAAATGAGATCTACCTCTAATTCGCGTAAATTGTTCCACAATGGACCTGTGAAGAAGCGGACCGACAAGTGAGGTCCCCTCTCGATCCTCTGCCAATCCACCCACGTACGGATCCACCAGTGTCACGTCCCCATTGTATGCGGCCGACAATGCCGCTTGTACTTTAGGGTCGCTTGATATGTCATTAAACCTACGAGAGACACACACAAAAGATTAAAATTCGTGTGATTTGCGTGAAAATGACATTTAAAACGGGGTCAACTGACGCGAATGCTGGTGTGAGACCGAGGGAAACCCTGGCTTGATTGTAACTGGGAAGTCCAACGTCGCTGAATGTCATCAACGAAAGGGTTAGGACCAAAATACAAGGAATGCGCGAGCAGGTCACGTCACTCGCGGAGACATTTCTACACAAAACAAAGCCAAACCTACCGTCCTCGCTGAATATTAAAAGCAGCCAAATCAAAGTACGCATGCAAACTGGTGGGATCAAAAGGCGCCGCCGGCATAAAATTCCTCAAATCCTCCACAACACTAATATCCGAAATTTGCTCCAACTACACATCATTCTCATCAGTCACAAACCCCACATTGACAATTGCATCTGCAAGCCACACACCTGCGCAACCATGCCCCTCAAAATCGGCTCCACCCCATCCTCAATCACCGGCATCGGATTTGTGATGACGTTGCGGAGGAGTAAGTGTCCCTTTCGGTGTTCGTTCCAGTTTTCGTCGAGGCGGAGGATGAGTTTGTTGATGGCGCTGTGGCCGTAGCGGAAGCAGGAGGAAAAGAACATTGTGTCGATGCCTGGATGGGGAAGTGTGGGTCAGTTTGGCGAATCGGGGAGAGGAGTTGGCAGAACGAAGGTGTGGTTTACCGGGGTCCACTGAGTCGTTGTATCCAGTATAAGCCGGTAACGGTCCCCCTAGCAATTTCGGAAGGTACTGTTTGGGAACAAAACTCCAAACCATGAACGGCCGCTCCAACATCAAGCCGCAAATGCATAACCCAATCCGCACGTCTTTACCTCGCGATACGTGATTTTCTGCATGCAAGCAATAAGCCATGCTCTGGCCATCTGAAATAAGGTTTCATCGTTGTATGTGGGATAGAGGGAGGCGTAATAGCGCGCGCGTCTGTTGTGTTCTCGCAAAAAGACCGTGTGGAGACTGAGGAGGGCGGGGTTCTGTGTGCGGGTGTGCGGGTGAGATTTTGTGTCAAGTGGTTTTTGCAGCAACATAAAGGGAACATACCTCATTAGCTCGGGGGTCACTAGAGGGAGTAAGAGAAATCTGGTGAGTTCCTACCACCATCGCGCAGCAATAAAGAGGAAATTCCCGTATCCTTACCCCGCAAAATACAGATCAGGCGACAACCCTAACATGGTGTCTTTCAACGCTTTCGGCACGGTCGGCAAATACAAATCGTTCAATGAACCCCTCAACAACCCTCCCGAAAACTCCCGCAGCAACGCCGCGCGCTCATCGCTAGCTCCGTAAATATGGGAACAGTCTATCCATGCGGTTTGGTGGTTAGGGGTTAGACGAACCGTGGTAGAATTGGGAAGATTTCGGAGGCGGTGGAAGGAGAGCTCGGCTGTGCAGGTGCCTGTTGGATCGAAGTTAGAGTCGTTGCAGGGGACCTGAAGTTAAGGGGGTGCTGGTTAGCGGTGAAGGAGGTAACAGGGAAGAGGTAGGCGTTACCGGAATGTTGAACGATGCTGAATGATTGGTCTCGGAATCGAGAAGGTCCTAAAAGCATCCCGTTTCTGTTTAATGTCCCTCATTTTGAAAAGAAGCCAAATTAAACCACCATCCCAAATCTCACATGCGCAACAAACTGGCCCCAAAACGCCAACATATCAGGTACACCCTCCTCATTCTGTATTTCCCCAATACTCATCGCGGTATCCGAGATCCATCGTGCGCTTGGCCGATCAGCGCCCGCCGGTGCGAAAAACCCGTCAGCGTAGGCGCTCTTGGTTTGGACGTAAAGGAACGGAGTGAGCGCGCTTCCCCATTCTGGATTTTTTTGGTTGTTCTGCGAAGGAAGACGGGGTGTTGCGGTTGAGACAAACACCTTTCTATCAACGTGAACCACAGAGACTCACATTCGTCCCATTGAACGACCGATATGTTGCTCCGTTCACCACCAAGAACCTCACAACAAGGACTGTTAATGCGTATGTACGCTTGTACCGACGCATTTTCTCTCTGCCGGGGTGAATATTTCTTAGCATATATGAAGCGATCGGGCGCATGCGAGGGCCTTTTTATGACCAAAGGTACGAGAGTGATCGGAATAACGTAATAACCCCTCAATCCCGCGTGTCGGGATGTTTGGGAGATTTGGGACACAACCTCGCCCAGAGGGAACTTGAGTTTTCCTTGGAATTTGAGCTTAAAGAAGCTCCATTTTCATTTATAGTTTTCCACTCATTGGTGCCCATGGTAACTTAACAACCTGCCAAGGTGGCCGGCCTTCAAACGTCAACAATTTTTTGATGAGCTTAAATATTCGCATTGTGTCTAGACTTTAATGATTCACTACAGTTTGCAGTAGAACCGTGCGAACTGACCTGAAGGGAAAAGGATGTGTCCTGCTCCAGTTCTATAAGTCTCTTCCAACCGTTCTCTCCCCGAAGACGGGGTCTGCTGCCCCCTTGCTTAAATTTAGAAAGAGACAACGCATGATACTGCTTTAAACTGGTTGCCGCATGCTATTCAGGAGCAACGCCTTTTGCCTAGGTTGAAATTTACGGCGCCAGGCATTTCGAGACTTAGTGTTTTCGGGTGAGGGGTTGGGAGTCATAGGCGATGTGGCTGGTAGACGCTTACGTAAGGGCCAAACGCCCAAACAAGCAGTTGCATGAACTTTTTTGCTGTGTGCAGTTCATTCCCGTTTGCGTGGGTTAACTTTGGGCGGTATTAAAGTAAAGGGTTACGCCACGGTGGATACAAAATGGAATGATCGTCCTTATGTGGACATCCATCAGGACAATGATATGACTGTGCGCGTCGAAAAGGGTATCCTAACTGCGCTGGATTGCACACCTTTGAAAAGGTCATACATATAACCTCAAGAATAGACCCGCAATCATGATACTCATTCTTATCCCATCGACTAGAAAAAGAAACAAACGTGGTTGTGAGCAATGTGTGGCAATAGCGGAACTTCTCGAGTGAATGCATTGTCCTTTTGCTTTTTGTTGCGTTCAGCCGGGTGATTTGTTTCTTCCCTGCGTACTGAAACAGCATCCATTGCAAGTGTGTTTCTGTTCCTTCCCTTTGAAAATTGTGTGCTTGCTGCGGACGTTCGCTGCCGTAACCTTTTCGTCTGTACGATTTGCGAAGGTCACCCAGCAGTCAGACTTGAAACTCAAATTCGGAGCAAACACTTCCTCATGCATGGGGAACACCCTGCACCCAAACTCTGTTTCGGGCTGAATAGGGATGTCAACCGTAGGACCTCAGCTACCGTTTTCAATTTCCTCCCACCCGCTCAACAAGACGCCTAGCAATCAAAATCAACCGCCAAAGCACTTGCACATCTTTCCTCACTTTACGCGGATTCGGTCCCAGCTGCATATCCGCATCCACCAATGGCACTTCGTCATCAAAAAACATGGCTACGTCAAGGTGGGTCAACTTGCGGCTGCGGGCGTATGGTCGGTCGGTTGCGGAAAAATCTGTCCCGATGATTTTGCGCGAGACGCTGGTTAGGGCGTCAGTCCAGGGCATGGGAGAGTCGTCGTTGAGAAGGGAGAGGAAGCGGCGGTGGTCGGTGCGGTCGCTGGCGTAGTACCAGACGACTTTTGCGTCTGAAATGCAAAGACTAAAACCGCGTCTAGATGTGAAGCGGATTGAACAACCAATTCCGGACCTTGGCAAGCGTCTCCTTGTCCTCTCGGCACTTTCGCGCATCCCAATATAATTCCTGTTGGAGTTGCCCTCCTTGGACTCGGATGGCGCACACTTCGCTGACGGCATCCCAACCAACCGAACCATGCCCTGCGCCTTTCATGATTTCCGTGTCCACAACAATGTACGAATCATACAATAGGTATTCTTTGTGGGTGTGAGTTATGCAATGTGCTAAGCAGTTGAAGGTGATTTGAGCGAATTGGGATGAGAGCAATATCATTGGTTTCGGTTGTTTGGTTAGTCTTGCTGCATATGTACGCCAGCTCTTTGAGCGGGCGAGGGCTCCCTTTTCCGATATCCTGTACTACCAAAAGGCATTAGTGGATGGTTTGATTGAACTTTCTGTGCGTCAATCAGAATTTGCAGTCTGTTCACTTTTTGTAGTGCAGCTTTCTTCCCTTCAATATGTTTCGCACAGAAATGTACTCCACAGTAAGCTGTTAATCCCTCTGTTACTTTGCAAGAGCGGCACCGTAGTCCAGCTTTCGACAAACCGTAAATCTAAGACAGTATGACCCAGCACGCCGCTTCAGCAGTATGTAACTCTCTCTGAGACAGTCTATTTTCGCCGAACCTTCTTGCGTCTTGCTTCTTGGTTTGCCATGTGCTTTGAACACAGCCAGTGCTTGCCACTTCTAACCAACCCGATTGACTCCCCGCACATTCTGCAGAGAAGACCGCTTTGGGACACCTCCGAAAGCTTCAGACAACAAGTCAGTAATACAGCTTACGATTGCAAACCAATGTAGAGACCTTCTTGTTTATTTCCTTGCGACATTCCTTGCAGTGTGGGTAATAGTAAAGCCTCGGCGAAGTTGAATGCTTCTCGATATAGGCATTCAGTCTCCAATCCAACTGCACGGTGCACCGGGCGCAAAGTCTGGGCTTGATCAAACTCCTCTCAGGCAAAGGTTCGCCATACAACTCCTTGAGTTTAACATAATTGCGTACGCCCAACCGCGTCAGGTTCAACCCTGTTTTATCAGTCTCCTTTGGTGTTTTATCACCACCACCTCCAACGAGGGTGCGGAAACCGGTTAGTTGCACGGGCGGACGAACGCGCAAAGGATTGAGAGACCGAATGGGACGAAGAAGTTTCCCGTTCGTGGTCTTGCGAAAGTGCGAAAGGAAACGAAGAGTGCGCGACATTTCGCCGTTGAAACTTTGAAAAGTTTGGCTTTCGTTGAGACCGAAGACACGCAGTTCAAGCACCCAAGCATGTGGCTTGGAACGTAAACTCTGTTCCTCTGGTCTCTTCGTTGCAAGGAAGAACGGAGCTGGTCGACCTTTGCCAACTAGAAGTGAAGGGTACCGTAACCGAAAGTGTCAACATTCCCCATCATGCCAACCACCCGCAACGCGACGGACTCAACATTGTCCAACAACGCTTTCGTCCTACGCAATTCACCCCAAACGATCCCTCCACCGCTCCAATTGTGAATCGTAGTTTGTCTATTTACAAGGTATGCACAAATTATCATTCCCGCCATCATTTGGTATGCCGTCACCGTTGTTATCCCAGTAGGAGCTCGTACACAATAACTATTATATTTATTCCAATGAGGGGGACTGGCGCGGGAAGGAGGTGAGGTCAATGGATGCTTATGGTAGAACGGATCGCAGGGATTTGGGTAGTGGCGCTTACATCGCAACAACGTTCGAACAGCTGAAATCAAATTGATGAGTTTGTATTTGACTGAATTTGTTGGGTCGCCGAATTGCTGTTGGTGTGAAGTTGGGCCTAATCCGACTGTGGGGACAAGGGGGCGAAGGTGAAAGGGTTATCTGGTTAGTTCAAGTTTGTTCCTTTCGGTGAGAGAAGTGGTCTTCAGAAAGGTGACGGCGACTGTTCGCGCACGACGCACAGCACACGTACTTCGCGCCAAAAATCGTTCCTCGTGCAATATGGCAATCGCGTTGATGAGCAGCAGCCCTACGTAAAAGAGGGTTCCTGGAGACAGCATGAAAGCCATGTTTGGCCGCTTTGTTTTGGTGGAATGAGGGAAGATGCAACGGCGACGTGAAATGCAAGGGAGCTGGGTGAATCGAATGACTCGGCTCGAGCCAGCATGGCGCAGCCACGGTTGCCAAGTTTGGGAATCTCGTTGATTTGGATGTGATGTCCAGCTTGTCCAGACTCTGGAATCTTGTCAAAGTTCAGCGTTTTCCCCAACCTTTCGTTCAAAAAAGGGGTTTGAAGATGGCAGACCAAGCAGCAGCAGAAGTAGCCGGAAAGGTTGCGGAAGTCACTGATAAAGTAAAGAACATGTCTGTTAAGAAGGATAAGAAGCCAAAGGGCGGGGACGCTGCGTCTGCATTGGAGGTACGATCTAATGTGACTCTCGTATTCATGCGAGCGTCGTGGGAAATGAACCAACAAATTCTGGGAACGAGCAGCTGTCTCCACCACCCTCATACATTCAACACCGTATCGACATGTTCGACCGGTTGAAGAAACAGTACGATGCCGAAGTAGCTGGTAAAACCCACATCCTGCGTTCCGGTCTCTTCGTCCTTCTCGCGCAACTGTAGTTAAACGTTTTGCAGCGAAACCAAGAGAGACCATCAAAATCACGCTTCCGGACGGGAAAGTCATTGAAGGCACATCATGGGAAACCACGCCAATGGATATCGCAAAGGGGATTTCCAAATCCCTCTCCGAGAAGATTGTGATTGCAAAGGTGGACGGCAACCTTTTTGATCTCGTCCGACCGCTGGAGCAATCGTGCAGTCTGCGGTTCCTTACTTTTGATGATGATGAAGGTGGGAGGAGGTGGCTTATTCACGCGTTTTTCCGGGCGCTAGCGGTTTTGGAATGACAGAGGACGTTGATTGTAGGCAAAAAGGTGTACTGGCACTCGTCAGCGCACGTTCTGGGCGAAGCGTGCGAACTTCACTACGGGTGTCATTTGTGCATTGGTCCGCCGATCGAAGAGGGGTTCTATTATGAAATGGGAATGGATAGGTGGGTCACGGATTTGGAACGTTACGTGTGTCAAGGCGGCATGTGACCAAGAAAGATGGCAGGGCTGTTGCGGAGACGGACTGGGCATCTCTGGAACAGCTTGCGAAGAAGGCCATTTCTGAGAAGCAACCCTTTGAGAGGCTGGTTGTCTCGAAGACCGATCTGTTGGAGATGTTCAAGGTTGGTCATTCTAGGCGAGAATGCCCTTTCAGGTTCAATTGAAATTTACGCTTTTGATTTGGTTGCAGGACAACAAGTACAAAGTCCACATTATCAATGACAAGATTCCTGACGGCACCTCCACCACTGTATACCGCTGCGGTCCGCTCATTGATCTTTGCTATGGTCCCCACATTCCCAACACTGGCAAAATCAAGGCATTTGCTGTCACAAAGGTGGGTTAATTCCGGTCTTTTCGTTTTCCTAGACAGGCGCTAAACAACGCGTGCAGAACTCGGCCTCCTACTTCTTGGGTGACGCCAAGAACGATTCACTACAGCGTGTGTACGGTATCTCCTTCCCGGATGCAAAGCAAATGAAGGAATACAAGCAGTTTTTGGAGGAAGCGGCGAAGCGGGATCACCGGAAGATTGGACAAGAGCAAGAGCTCTTCTTCTTCCACGAGCTCAGTCCGGGAAGCTGTTTCTTCTTGCCTCATGGTGCGCGGATTTACAACACTCTGATTGACTTGCAAAAAGTGAGGGACCTTTGCAGTTGGCAAGTGGTGTGGCGACGCACTAAGATGAAACGTTTCGCTGCAGAGCGAGTACAGAAAGCGCGGTTTCCATGAGGTTGTGACTCCCAACATGTTCAACGTGAAGCTGTGGGAGACCAGTGGCCACTGGCAAAACTACCAGGCATGGATCAGGAATGTATGCAATTTTGTTGAGCTACCGCTAGATTGACGTTGTTCAACAGGAGGACATGTTCTCGTTGGACGTGGAGAAGGAAAAGTTTGCCCTCAAGCCGATGAACTGTCCCAGTCATTGTCTCATGTTCAAGCACCGCGAGCGGTCCTACCGTGAGCTGCCGCTGCGGTTGGCTGACTTTGGTGTCCTTCACCGTAACGAGGCCTCGGGTGCGCTTACTGGGTTGACTCGGGTACGACGTTTCCAACAAGATGATGCGCACATTTTCTGCAGGCTTGACCAGGTTTGATGCTTTCCGCCCTGTTTTCATAATGAAATTCTTGGGGGGTGTGCACATTTGCTCAGTCTGGTTATTTTCCGACGTGCAGCTCGGCACAGAAATGGACGGATGCCTAGACTTTTTGCAACACATTTACGGCATTTTCGGTTTCACCTTCTCGCTCAAGCTGTCGACCCGTCCCGAAAAGTTCCTGGGAGAGATTGAGCAATGGAACAAGGCGGAAGCACTTCTTGAGGAAGCGCTGAAAAAGTTTGGGCACCCGTGGGAGTTGAACCCAGGAGATGGAGCGTTCTACGGACCAAAGATTGACATTGTGATTTCGGATGCGCTTCGCCGTCGTCACCAGTGCGCCACCATTCAGCTGGATTTCCAGCTTCCTGAACGGTTCCAGCTTTCGTACCGTACCGGTGAAGCTAGCGCTAGCAAACCGGAAGAGAGCAAAGCAGCGGCCACGTCAGCTGCGTTCCAAAGGCCCGTCATGATCCACCGCGCGATTCTCGGGTCGGTTGAGCGTATGATTGCGATTTTGACGGAGAACTTTGCTGGCAAGTGGCCATTCTGGCTGAGCCCGCGGCAAGTGATGATTGTTCCGGTTGGAGTGACGAACTTTGGGTACGCGGAGCAAGTGCGGGAGAAGCTGCAGCATGCGGGACTGTACGCGGAAGCGGATCTGAGCGATTCTACGTTGAACAAGAAGGTCCGGAATGCGGAGATTGCGCATTGGAACTTTATCTTTGTTGTTGGGAATCAGGAGGAGGAGAGTGGGAGTGTGAATTGCCGGAACCGGGATGATCCTAATTCGAAGAATCGCGGGGAGGTGTACCCGTTGGAAGTTATTTTGGGCAAGTTGGTGAGTTTGAAGGAGAGTAAGAGTTTGCGGCAGGAGATTTGAAAACGGGTGGCTGTCGGGAAGGGGTGAAATACTATTTTGTTCCCGAGGGTAGAGAATATCATATTATTTGGGCCCTTACTAGATGTTTTCGTTCTGGCAATACTCCTAATACTCTACTGGGAGTGTTGGATACCAAGTTGTGCAACCCCTAATCTCATGATGATACGTTCACCTGTTCGATTTTACCTAGTCCCGAATGCGTGGACTGCTGAGTAGAGTGGGATCACTCTGAAAATAGAACACATTGTGTCCAAATTTGGGTGGTGATGCTTGGAGCCACAACGCCACTCTGGTCGAATGATGGCAATGGCCTGTGGCATCCTTGTGCTTTTGTCCTATCTATGGGGCAACGCCTTCATTTTGACCTTCTTTTTATCCTTCATTTCCTCCATCCCCCGCATCGCACCACTTTGGAAATTGGGAGGTGAACGAAAGGAGAGAAAGGCTGGAAATTCATAAAGAGGAACAGGGAGAGAAAACACTACTTGAAGCGACTGGGTAGTAGTAAACAAACACACCCCCTGACGTACACTTGAAGTCGCAATGAGTTCACCTTCTATATCACCATCACCCTCGCCCGCACCACCGCCTGCACCCTCCCCTTCCGCATCACCCTCATCCTCTCTATCATTACCACAACAACCTGCACCATCCCCGTCACCGTCCTCAACACCCTCCCTCGCACCCTCACCCTCACCCTCACCCTCCTCACAACCCCAACCCGCAGAAAAACCACCGCTAGACCTCGCCCAAGTCGTCGGAATAGCCGTCGGCCTGACCCTCCTCCTCCTCATCACATGTTTCTTCTCAGCCCGCTTCTTTCTCCGCCGCCGCCACGGTCGACCACACGCACACCACCACCATCACTCTCACGTCTATTGTCGGCAACAGATGCGTGTGGTCCCTGGTGGTGGCGGGAGGGTCGGAGGCGTGTTACCGAGTGTGGTGGTCGTGGCGCGGGCAGACCCGTTGATGCGCTCAGAAGCAGCTGCGTATAGTCATAATACTGAGAACCCGTTTTTGGATCCGGATGAGTATGAGGT